>MJUT01002255.1:82084-124444 GCA_002080005.1 Gigantidas platifrons | reverse complement strand
AACAAACATATATATATATATATATATATATATATATATATATATTTATATATATGTAGAATAGTTGCAGGTATCTAATAGTACCCATTATTGTAGTAAGCATTTATATGAATTAGATTGTATGTGACTTGTGTTGACTTTCAGTTTTAGTTATGGGATGTTTTTTGGCAATAATTTGAAAACAAAGACAATTTATATTTGCCAGTAAATCCCTTGTGCTGTGAAATGTATGCCCTATGTATGCCAACTGTTGATCTCGTGTTCAAATATCAATGATTTTTGTAGCTCTGCTTCTAATTTTTATAGTGTCAATTTCTAAGATATTGCCTTATCTAGACCCAGTATAATTGATCTGCAGATGTATCATGAAGGGCATATGTTTGCAAATATTCTGACTGAAATAATTGTGTGAAACGGTCAGTTTATCAATTTCTGTGAGAGTACGATGTATACATTGCCTTTCTAGGTATGACCTGACCTTAACCTCATTTAAAGATCAACTTTTTCACATTGTGTTTTCATGACTACTGTAGTTGATATATTATTTTATTTTGCCTGTTACAATTCAGAATTTTTGCATTTTAATATGAAAACAAGACCTTTTTTGTATTTCCAAATATCTTTGATTATAATTGAATCAATATTTGTTTTTATTATGAATGTGTATATTTTATATTATTGTAAATAATTGGTGATTAATTGTTGACTTATTGTGGTAAAAGTTATATTTTCATTTGCTTTAAACTGGTGTAAAGTGTTAAGAAATAGACTGTTATTAACTGTAGCAGTTAGGCAGGTTAAATAATCTGTAAATCTAGATTTGAATTCATTTTTTTAATTCTGTAAAAAAAAATGAAAACTGAAGAGAAGGATTACCCACATATTTTGAGTTTAGATGTCGCACACTGTCTAAAGAGTCCATGTTCAATATGATCAGATGTAACAAGGCATGCACATTAACGCTGTTGGTGAAGCTGCCACTTACAATCTACTGATCAATACCTTAAAGTTTTCTTACAGTCTTAAATCAACATACAATCTCATTTCGATACTTTTTAATCCTTGCTACACAGGTTTGTTAATGTAAGTTCTTAAAATGAATATTTGTTGAGCAGAGGAAATAAGAAATATTCTAAAATTATGTTCTTATATGAATATGTGGTCAGCAATGGAAATTATAAAATATAGTAAAATTGTGCCATATATTGTCATTTGATTTGTTTCTCAAGTACCCGGAGTAATGTAAATGGTGGGTCAACTTGTATGTTGTCTGTCAATACATTGTATGATTTGAATAAATCGTTAAATGTTGGTGTCTTGTATTTTCAGTTCTTTTCTTAAATATATCTGTTTCCTCAAGTGATATGGTTATTAATGTAGACATGAGACAATATTGCTCTCTATTTGAGTGGTCCACTCTTTTTAGTAAACAAGAAATGATGAACTTTCTATTTATTTGTCATTAATGCTAATTAAATATAATAATGCCGCTTCCACTGGACTATTAGTATAATCTGCCCAGTGGCCAGTGCATCTGTTCTTGCATATTGTTTATTCAGTTTTTAACAAATTTTCAGTTAGATAAACTGAAACAAAGTCTCTACTATGTCTCCTTGGGCATAGTTTTAGTCTTCACGCTCCCCATAGCATTCTTATGAACAAGAACACAGCAAATAAATATGTG
The DNA here is from genome assembly GCA_002080005.1 of Gigantidas platifrons. Lineage (NCBI taxonomy): Eukaryota > Metazoa > Mollusca > Bivalvia > Mytilida > Modiolidae > Gigantidas > Gigantidas platifrons. Next base: position 122,760 of record MJUT01002255.1, on the reverse strand, counting down.
TTTTTCTAAGGTTTAGCTTAAGGCAACTTAAAAAAAATCCATTGTTACAGAAAACAATGAAAACCTCATTTGTCGACTGGTGTAAACATGTTTTAATTCAAAACACTTTTGAGTGAAACATGCTTACATTCTAAGCACTTTTGAGCTAATCATGTTACAATTCTAAACACTTTCTAGTAATACCCGTTCAAATTCTAAACACTTCCTAGTAAAACACATTAAGATTCTAAACACTTTGTGAGATAGACATGTTTGCTTTTTAAACACTTTTGAGTAAGACGTTTTTCAAATCTAAACACTCTTCAGATCTTAAACATGTTTAGATAGTAAATGCGTCTTAAAATCCAAACAAAATCAGGTTTTGATTCCTTTTTGTAATATTTCAATTTGGAAAGGTCACCTTTTTGGTGATTTTTGGTTCAATCAGATGACAGTTGGTTTATATTTTGTTGATAAAAGGTGAACTTTGATTGACCTTTTGGTTCAATCAGATGAAATTTGATTTATATTTTGGTGATAAAAGGTGAACTTTGATTGATCTTTTGGTTCAATCAGATAACATTTGGTTTATATTTTGGTGAAACAAGGTGAACTTTGAATGATCTTTTGGTTCAATCAGATAACATTTGGTTTATATTTTGGTGAAAAAAGGTGAACTTTGATTGAACTTTTGGATCAATCAGATAACTTTTGGTTTATATTTTGGTGAAAAAAGGTGAACTTTGATTGATCTTTTGTTACTAAAAGTTAATTGGGAAGTCCATCTTTTGATTATATTTTAACCATATGAAAGTTGGCATTTCATACACCTTTTGATGTTAACAAAAGTGGGCCATTTCGACTACCTTTTAAGAAACAAAAGGTGAACAAAAAGATGATCTTTTAGACCTTTTGATTTTTTTCAAAATGTATCCAAAATAGAGCAATAGGTAATGAAAATATGACATTTTCAATACCTTTTGGTTGCCTCAAAAGGAGATATTTCATGCAGTGTTGTTTTGTAAAACAAATAATGACTAGCTTGGGTAATCAGGGTGTACAGACAATAAGAAAAGATAATAAAATTATATGAAATGAAGGTTTAGACAGTGATGGGCAACAATTCCACTAATACATATATAAAAGAACAATCATCTCCTACCTTAACTCACTGAACACACAAAATAAGGGGAACAGTAACATAGGACATTGGAAATCCAGGCCTTGGGTTTGATCAGGTAGTCATCACATCACACCCCTGTGCTGTAACATCCAGATTCCTGCAACCGACAAGGACGATGGTTGAATTTCTTCGTGAATCCATTCATCGTATTTTAACGACCCTTTTATATATATATGAATATATAATATTTAAAAAACAGTTTTAAATCAGTGTATAACGATTACACATTTTCTAAAATAATTATCAGATATTAATTTTTTTTTAAATCAGTGTATAACGATTAAACATTTTTCTAAAATAATTTTATCGGATATTGAAAAAAACCCAACATATTTTAAAAATGTAATTTCTTAATTATAATCATTTTTTCATAAATAGCACAAACCACAACGTTTGAAATATAAATTACTTGTTTTCCGCGTGGATGACGTTATAAAAACATTTCATTTTCCCGTATTTTTATCAAACCGCAACGTTTGAAATGGAACATTACTTATTTTCCGCGTATCATTTTCCCGTGTTTTGTTCAAACCGCAACGTTTGAAATGCAACGTTACTTGTTTTCCGCGTATCATTTTCCCGTGTTTTGTTCAAACCGCAACGTTTGAAATACTTCGTTACTTGTGTGACGTTATAAAACATTTCATTTTCCCGTACTTTAAAAACAAACAAAACAAAAAAACCTAGCCTGTTTATTAACGATATCAAGGACTTTAGGAAGAGAGGAGGACAACTCTTTAACGGGGTTTGGCATTAAAAGAGAAATAATAAAAATACATGTAATGTAAAACAAGTGTCTATGAAATCTGTATTGTAAAGTCTGTGTGGAAATCACACAAGTATTCTCATATTCATTAAGATCAATCATATATCTTAAATATTGTTATGTGAAATATTATGTTGTCATTCTTTAACTTTACCCCGGCTAAGCACATGTACAGTAGAATGTGATGATATTGTACATTATTTTGGTAAATGTCTCGATCAATCCACTATAGGGATTGGTAAAAATGCATCTCACACACAACTAATAATAGACTTGCAGTTACTTATTAACTTCAACACACACCAAAAACACCAAGCATCATCATTCATTATACATTAGTTCTTGAATGATCTCCCTTGATATCATTAGTAAATATCAGGTTGTCTTCTCTTACCTTGTTGTATATTAAACATATATGTGCGTTCCATGAAAGTTTGTAATAAACAATAATGAAATCTGTGTTTGATTTTCTTTGTATTCTATAAATAAACTAATTTAAAATCTGTGTTCAATGTTTTTTTTTATCACGAAGTTATTTTTCTGTAATGTGAGTATTTACACAAAACTACAAGTTAAATAAATAAATAAACATAGACTAGAGGCAATTATCCACCCACACATTACTTTGGGCCATGGTCTTGGTAAATCTGCTCTCGTATTTTCCCATCTTTAAGTATTCATTTGTCTTACCAATCTACTATCAGGATGAAATATATTGATACATTTGACCAATTGCTGATCATCCACCAGTGAACGTCTACGGTTCATAACATTACACGATCGTTGATACATTTCACCATTTTTTATTTGATACTATGTAGTAAAGCATGTCCCATCATCAATAAAATCATCATTAAATGACAGGTGTCCAATTAAAATGTGGTGGTGGGGTGGTGGTGGTGTGTTAGGGGTTTGATCAGTACTTGACTGTTTTGAGGACCTGTAGACCATCATAATTTGGGAAAGGTGTGCCTCCGGAAGTGAGGTGACCAGAAGTGACGTAAGTCACGTGAGAGGAAGTGACGTCATAACCGGAAGTGACGTCAAAACCGGAAGTGACATCATAACTGGAAGTGACGTCATTTCCCCCGCGCTTTTGTGTTACTAGTGTAGTAGTGCAAAATGTTGGTTGGGGTGATATCTTTGTTAAAGGTTTCGCTAAGACATATTTGAGTTCTTTTAGTGCCTTCCGGTGAAGGTAGTCTGACCCTTGTGATTTATTTGGATTTAATTCATCCAGAAGTTTCTTGAATTTTTTTTCTTCAAAGACTCTTTCCTCAAACTCAAACTCTAGATTTACATATTTGAATGATGGTAAGTCTCTTTCTGGTTCATTTGTGTACTGAACAAGTTGGATAGATCGTTGGCTTTATCCTTGTCGCATTCCGTTATGTTTATGCACCCCTTGTTGTTTTTGTATTTTGGGTCTGCAATTCCACTTTTGGTTTTTCTTTTGGAGTTGGTGTATTGCCAGAATTTCTGTACTGAATAGCTGTATATCTTCCTACAGTGTTATTGGTGTTAGCTTACCCTGAGGGGTGTGTGCAAGGGGACAGCTTGTGCAATGCTCGTAGCATAGACATATATTCAGAGTTCAATAGTTATTTGCACTAATACGGTTCTATTTTAAGTCATTGCACATTTCTGCATTGATCGATCTTTATTACGACATTTATTGTTTAAATTATACTCCAATTACGTGATCTTGAGTACTAATTAAGTACAATCGGGGTTAATTGATAAAGGTCCAACTAAAGCATTTATTTTATCTGATTCATTTAGATCGACTGTAATACAATCATCACCAGGGTAGACGCGGACCTCATAAAGGACACCATCGATCCCGATTAGAATAGTAGGCTCAATGAGCTAGGTTGTTGGATTACCTAACAACTCATACCATCCTATCACCAATACGGTGTGGGTTCGCACCCTGGTTTGCAAATTACAAAGAAAACGGTGCACTTGACTCGCAGCCGGAAATTGATAAAATTTACCAGTTGCTTGGCCATAATCGGTGGTTCTCTCCGGGTACTCCGGCTTCTTTCACCACTAAGACTGGTGGCCATGAGTTAGCTGAAATATTGCTGAAAATGGTGTTAATCACCAAAAATCTCCCAAAATCAACCGATTAGAACGACGCTTGTTCTGCTCTTTTCATGCCATTGTCAGTTGTTTTACACATTACAGGATACAAACATTATACCTATATTGTAGATAGATATAAAGCCAATTTGCACTCGTTAGCAAAGCTAGACTTCTCTCTCCCTGTTTCTAGCGCTTGTGTGATAAGTCGTGAAAAAAGAATGGACCGGATATTGTTGATGACAAGCGGGAAACATTCGTAGTCATTTGTAACAAATATTCCAAGACGGTTAACAAAGTATTTCTCTGTAATAAAAGAAATTAAGACGGTGACTATATTTGACTAAAATAATGTCGATTATTTCGCTGTTTCGCTTTGGTGAAAGAGTTAAGGTCTTTAACGACACTCTTTGCATTGTCTATCCTGCTTTGATTTACGACGTGTGATGACCCCATTGATATATTCAATTTTGTCTTTCAACATAATTTCAGTTCTATCATTTCGGTCAGTTTTATTGTTTCGAGAAACCGGAGTACTCGTAGAGAAAACCTTCGCCCGGTCGCAAGTCGTTGAAAATGTATCATATAGAGTTGTATCCATTAAACCTTGCCATGAGCAATGAGCGGGATTCGAACTCATAGCGTTAGTGTTGATAGGCACTGATTGTACTTGTTGTTGGAAATCCAACTACCAAATGATCATGACAACAACGGCCCATTGGTCCCTATTGACAGACATATAATGTCAAATGTTTACCCAGCAAGGTGTTATGGCTCGTGTGAAAGATTACATGTCATAATAAGACACGAATATCACAATGAAATATATGCTTTGCTTTCTTATTATGTTGAGAAAGTCAAAAATCAACGGAGCGATAAGTGTATCACAAATAATGTGTTCCATACAAACAGCCATTAACCCTATTAATTTTATTTTGTGATTTTCTTCTGGAGAATGTAATACAGTGTTGTGGGCTGGGCATTTCATCTAAGACTACTTTAATCATTTTAAATGGATTTCCTATTACGCATAATTTTAATTTCGATTAAAACCATGTTTTTTTGTTTTTAAATTAATTATCGGAGAGTTAAGGGTTGTTTGAAATTAATGCATACCGTTTCGCGTCATTGATTTTTGACCCTGAAATTTGGTTAGCTTAGTTAGTTTGGTATGTAATTAAGTTATTCATATCAACGAAAAAAAAATTCAATATAATGTAGTTATTAAAAGTGAATAAACGTTAGAGAACATCGAAAGGCCAATCAGGAATGAGAAACTGGCAACATTGGGTACTCAAGTCACAAGTCTTTTCTTAATCTACATTAGTGTAAATAAGTGCATTTTATCATATAAAACAATATATGTTTCAACATGCATGATGTTCAAACAAAAAATAACAACAATGTCAAAGCTATTTAACATACATTATATGTCTTAATCATTCATTATATCAATGCTCGTAACATAGACATATATTCAGAGTTCAATAGTTATTTGCACTAATACGGTTCTATTTTAAATCATTGCACATTTCTGCATTAATCGATCTTTATTACGACATTTATTTTTTAAATTATACTTCAATTACGTGATCTTGAGTACTAATTAAGTACAATTCGGTGTTAATTGGAAAAGGTCCTTGTAAAGCATTTATTTTATCTGATTCGTGTAGATCGACTGTAATACAATCAGCACCAGCGTAGACGCGGTCCTTAAAAAGGACACCATCGATCCCGATTAGAATAGTAGGCTCAATGGGCTAGGCTGTTAGATTACCTAACAACTCATACCATCATATCCCCAATACGGTGTGGGTTCGCACCCTGGTTTGCAAATTACAAAAAAAACGGTGCACTTGATTCGCAGCCGTAAATTGATAAAATTTACCAGTTGCTTGGCCATAATCGGTGGTTCTCTCCGGGTACTCCGGCTTCTTCCACCACTAAGACTGGTGGCCATGATTTAGCTGAAATATTGCTGAAAATGGTGTTAATCACCAAAAATCTCCCAAAATCAACCGATTAGAACGACGCTTGTTCTGCTCGACGCTTGTTCTGCTCTTTTCATGCCATTGTCAGTTGTTTTACACATTACAGGATACAAACATTATACCTATATTGTAGATATATATAAAGCCAATTTGCACTCGTTAGCAAAGCCAGACTTCTCTCTCCCTATTTCTAGCGCTTGTGTGATAAGTCGTGAAAAAAGAATGGACCGGATATTGTTGGTGACAAGCGGGAAACATTCGTAGTCATTTGTAACAAATATTCCTAGACGGTTAACAAAGTATTTCTCTGTAATAAAAGAAATTAAGACGGTGACTATATTTGACTAAAATAATGTCGATTATTTCGCTGTTTCGCTTTGGTGAAAGAGTTAAGGTCTTTAACGACACTCTTTGCATTGTCTATCCTGCTTTGATTTACGACGTGTGATGACCCCATTGATATATTCAATTTTGTCTTTCAACATAATTTCAGTTCTATCATTTCGGTCAGTTTTATTGTTTCGAGAAACCGGAGTACTCGTAGAGAAAACCTTCGCCCGGTCGCAAGTCGTTGAAAATGTATCATATAGAGTTGTATCCATTAAACCTTGCCATGAGCAATGAGCGGGATTCGAACTCATAGCGTTAGTGTTGATAGGCACTGATTGTACTTGTTGTTGGAAATCCAACTACCAAATGATCATGACAACAACGGCCCATTGGTCCCTATTGACAGACATATAATGTCAAATGTTTACCCAGCAAGGTGTTATGGCTCGTGTGAAAGATTACATGTCATAATAAGACACGAATATCACAATGAAATATATGCTTTGCTTTCTTATTATGTTGAGAAAGTCAAAAATCAACGGAGCGATAAGTGTATCACAAATAATGTGTTCCATACAAACAGCCATTAACCCTATTAATTTTATTTTGTGATTTTCTTCTGGAGAATGTAATACAGTGTTGTGGGCTGGGCATTTCATCTAAGACTACTTTAATCATTTTAAATGGATTTCCTATTACGCATAATTTTAATTTCGATTAAAACCATGTTTTTTTGTTTTTAAATTAATTATCGGAGAGTTAAGGGTTGTTTGAAATTAATGCATACCGTTTCGCGTCATTGATTTTTGACCCTGAAATTTGGTTAGCTTAGTTAGTTTGGTATGTAATTAAGTTATTCATATCAACGAAAAAAAAATTCAATATAATGTAGTTATTAAAAGTGAATAAACGTTAGAGAACATCGAAAGGCCAATCAGGAATGAGAAACTGGCAACATTGGGTACTCAAGTCACAAGTCTTTTCTTAATCTACATTAGTGTAAATAAGTGCATTTTATCATATAAAACAATATATGTTTCAACATGCATGATGTTCAAACAAAAAATAACAACAATGTCAAAGCTATTTAACATACATTATATGTCTTAATCATTCATTATATCAATGCTCGTAACATAGACATATATTCAGAGTTCAATAGTTATTTGCACTAATACGGTTCTATTTTAAATCATTGCACATTTCTGCATTAATCGATCTTTATTACGACATTTATTTTTTAAATTATACTTCAATTACGTGATCTTGAGTACTAATTAAGTACAATTCGGTGTTAATTGGAAAAGGTCCTTGTAAAGCATTTATTTTATCTGATTCGTGTAGATCGACTGTAATACAATCAGCACCAGCGTAGACGCGGTCCTTAAAAAGGACACCATCGATCCCGATTAGAATAGTAGGCTCAATGGGCTAGGCTGTTAGATTACCTAACAACTCATACCATCATATCCCCAATACGGTGTGGGTTCGCACCCTGGTTTGCAAATTACAAAAAAAACGGTGCACTTGATTCGCAGCCGTAAATTGATAAAATTTACCAGTTGCTTGGCCATAATCGGTGGTTCTCTCCGGGTACTCCGGCTTCTTCCACCACTAAGACTGGTGGCCATGATTTAGCTGAAATATTGCTGAAAATGGTGTTAATCACCAAAAATCTCCCAAAATCAACCGATTAGAACGACGCTTGTTCTGCTCTTTTCATGCCATTGTCAGTTGTTTTACACATTACAGGATACAAACATTATACCTATATTGTAGATATATATAAAGCCAATTTGCACTCGTTAGCAAAGCCAGACTTCTCTCTCCCTATTTCTAGCGCTTGTGTGATAAGTCGTGAAAAAAGAATGGACCGGATATTGTTGGTGACAAGCGGGAAACATTCGTAGTCATTTGTAACAAATATTCCTAGACGGTTAACAAAGTATTTCTCTGTAATAAAAGAAATTAAGACGGTGACTATATTTGACTAAAATAATGTCGATTATTTCGCTGTTTCGCTTTGGTGAAAGAGTTAAGGTCTTTAACGACACTCTTTGCATTGTCTATCCTGCTTTGATTTACGACGTGTGATGACCCCATTGATATCTTCAACTTTGTCTTTCAACATAATTTCAGTTCTATCATTTCGGTCAGTTTTATTGTTTCGAGAAACCGGAGTACTCGTAGAGAAAACCATCGTCCGGTCGCAAGTCGTTGAAAATGTATCATATATAGTTGTATTCATTAAACCTTGCCATGAGCAATGAGCGGGATTCGAACTAATAGCGTTAGTGTTGATAGGCACTGATTGTACTTGTATTTGGAAATCCAACTACCAAATGATCATGACAACAACGGCCCATTGGTCCCTATTGACAGACATATAATGTCAAATGTTTACCCAGCAAGGTGTTATGGCTCGTGTGAAAGATTACATGTCATAATAAGACACGAACATCACAATGAAATATATGCTTTGCTTTCTTATTATGCTGAGAAAGTAAAAAATCAACGGAGCGATAAGTGTATCACAAATAATGTGTTCCATACAAACAGCCATTAACCCTATTAATTTTATTTTGTTATTGTCTTCTGGAGAATGTAATACAGTGTTGTGGACTGGGCATTTCATCTAAGACTACTTTAATCATTTTAAATGGATTTACTATAATGTATAATTTTAATTTCGATTAAAACCATGTTTTTTTGTTTTTAAATTAATTATCGGAGGGTTAAGGGCTGTTTGAAATTAATGCATACAGTTTCGCGTCATTAATTTTTAGCCCTGAAATTTAGTTAGCTTATTTAGTTTGCAATGCAAATAAGTTATTCATATCTTCGAAAAAAAACTTCAACATAATGTAGTTTTTAAAAGTGAATACACGTTAGAGAACATCGAAAGGCCAATCAGGAATGATAAACTGTCAACATTGGGTACTCAGGACACAGGTATTTTCTTAATCTACATTAGTGTAAATAAGTGTATTTTATGATATTAAAACTATATCTGTTTCAACATGCATGATGTTCAAACAAAAAATAACAACAATGTCAAAGATATTTAATATACATTATATGTCTTAATCATTCAGTATATCAATGCTCGTAACATAGACATATATCCAGTGTTCAATAGTTATTGACACTAATATGGTTGTATTTTAAGTCATTGCACATTTCTGCATTAATCGATCTTTATTACGACATTTATTGTTTAAATTATACTTCAATTACCTGATCTTGAGTACTAATTAAGTACAATTCGGTGTTAATTGGTAAAGTTCCTAGTAAAGCATTTATTTTATCTGATTCATGTAGATCGACTGTAATACAATCAGCACCAGCGTAGACGCGAACCTCATAAAGGACACCATCGATCCCGATTAGAATAGTAGGCTCAATGGGCTAGGTTGTTGGATTACCTAACAACTCATACCATCATATCCCCAATACGGTGTGTGTTCGCACCCTCCTTTGCAAATTACAAAAAAACGGTGCACTTGACTCGCAGCCGCAAATTGATAAAATTTACCAGTTGCTTGGCCATAATCGGTGGTTCTCCCCGGGGACTCCGGCTTCTTCCACAACTAAGACTGGTGGCCAATAGTTAGCTGAAATATTGCTGAAAATGGTGTTAATCACCAAAAATCTCCCAAAATCAACCGATTAGAACGACGTTTTTTCTGCTCTTTTCAGGCCATTGTCAGTTGTTTTACACATTACAGGATACAAGCATTATACCTATGTTGTAGATAGATATAAAGCCAATTTGCACTCGCTAGCAAAGCTAGACTTCTCTCTCCCTGTTTCTAGCGCTTGTGTGATAAGTTGTGAAAAAGAATGGAGCGGATATTGTTTATGACAAGCGGGAAACATTCGTAGTCATTTGTAACAAATATTCCTAAACGCTTAGCAAAGTATTTCTCTGTAATAAAGGAAATCAAGACGGTGACTATATTTGACTAAAATAATGTCGATTATTTCGCTGTTTCGCTTTGGTGAATGAGTTAAAGTCTTTAACGACACTTTTTGCATTGTCTATCCTGCTTTGATTTACGACGTGTGATGACCCCATTGATATCTTCAACCTTGTCTTTCAACATAATTTCAGTTCTATCATTTCGGTCAGTTTTATTGTTTCGAGAAACCTGAGTACTCGTAGACAAAACCATCGTCCGGTCGCAAGTCGCAAGTCGCAAGTTGTTGAAATATGTATCATATAAAGTTGTATCGAGTAAACCTTGCCATGAGCGGTATTCGAACTCATAGCGTTAGTGTTGATAGGCACTGATTGTACTTCTAGTTGGAAATCCAACTACCAAAAAGCAGGTTGTTGATATTTTTTTAACAATGTTTTCTATCAAGAGTCATATATATTAATTATATTATGCAATTATCAACCTTGTAAGAGTGTCATATGACGAAGTATCTCCCGTCGAAAGATTATGTCACTCGAAGACTTCTAAGACTTTCAAATGCAATAGTTTCCTTATATTAGTCATTTTTATTATTTCCCATAATAACTGATCAGTAATACTAACTGTAAGATCTTCATCTCCGAATGTGAGACTATACAGGAAAAAGACTTCATGTATACAGTTTTTTTCACCAATGCAACATAGTCTGTTTGATAGAGGAGACAGTTATTAAACTTCTAAGTTCCACGACCTCTTTCTTGATTATGAAATTGGAAAGGGACAAATACTGGGAAATTGTCTGATTCATAACTCCTGGACAACCTGCCAGTGTGCCAGCTTATTCTAGAAGTGTTACTTAGTGACACCAGCTTACCTTTGAAATTTTCCAAAAAAAAGATAATAAATTCGGCGAGTCCTCATTTGGTCAATAGACTGCCATTAAAAAGAGACCCTGTCCCTAGGTTGAGATATCTAGTAAAATGAAGTGTTCTTTCGCATCTTCGGTTTAATTGTGTAAAAAAAAACGTTTTTAAACATTATAGCAACGTCGCGACTTGTGCTGTTCAGAGGGGCAAAGAAGGCATTACACCCCCATTCTGTTTTCCACGGCTTTTCATTTTGCTTAGGTCATCGAATATCAATTAGAAAAATAATGTCACATTCTTAAAAATAATGTCACATTCCTGGTGTTTTAAATCTTTTACGGAGCATTTCACACCCCGAATAATCAAATTATAGTTTCTGACCCAATTTGCAAACGCCAAACGTTGACCTGTTCATCGAATAGTTTGTCCTCAGTTGTTCAGATTGCTTCATTATGAAGTGTTTGGAATTCACAATGAGCGTACTCGACATGACATTCCATTGATGTTATCTTTCCTTTTACCCTCGTCATTTCGTCTCGATGAAAAAGAATTAAACTCCTATAATTAGTATTTAACTGTGCAGAACGTATTTCACTGTCTTCGACGTCTTTACATTAGAAGTTAGACATGGTTGATAACAGCAACTACAACAAATGTCAATAAACGGGAGGTATACATGAGAAAGAAAACTCACTAGTCCTCTGTTTAAGTACATGTAGTGTGTTATACAATGTTAAGGTGAGGATGAACGTGACAGAATTTAAATAAAAATGTTTGGTGTTTGCACCGTCCACACGAGTATGAAGTTACAAGGAAGTTGGATTACATTACCAATAGTACATATCGACGCATTATTCGTGGTGTAATATACACAAAGAAAACAAAATAGGCACTTCCATGTTTTTCTTAAAATGGCAAATGAAAGGATTAGTGTTATAAGATTACGGATCAAATAATTTTAGAAACACAAATGCCACCACCATGACTTGATTAACCTCTATGGAATGTCTCTGTCACAAATGACAACAAAAATGTTACACTTGTCGTAAACACTTCCCGCTCCTTTCTGCATTTGTAGCTAGATTAACACGACGGGTGTCACTAGTGGAGTAGGAACTGTTTACCCTTTAGGATCACATGTGTTCACCCACGGTTTTTAGTAGGATTCGTGTTACTCGATGTTTAGTTTTATAAGTATGTTTTGTAGATCGTTGGTTGTCCATTTGTAATTTTTCGTTTGGCCATTGTGTTGTCAGTTCTTCTTCGATATAATGATTCTGATTACCCCTTTGGTATATTCAAACTCTTCTTATCAAAAGAAATGATAATTAAATGGATAAATTGTCACACAAAGCAGAAAACACATTTTTACCCTAAAAATGTCCATGTGAAGTATTGACTTTCACAGTTCATAATGCACGATAAGATGTCATTTTACCAATCTAATTAAAATTTGATCTTTAATTGCTCCCGATTTTATTATGTCGCGCAACATAGCAAGAGCGGGAGCATTTAAAGCTCGAATTTTAATTAGATTGTCATTTCACTTGGAAAACTAAAATTGTGGGTCATTTAACGACATCCGTGGTTCAATGTTCAGTATCGAGTGAAACCAACACGTGCTTGGATGATGGCATCAGCCCTCCGTCTCATCCATCCAGTCAGTCGTCGGATGTGCTGCTGTGGTAGCTGCCGCCATTTCCAATACAATGCTGCTTCCAACTGACGTACATTTCGTACAGGAGGTTCAAATGCCTGTATACGACGGTCTAGCATGTCCCAACCATGCTTTATTGGATTAATATCCGGGATCACTGCTGGCAACGGAAGAGTAGTATCAGTTTCACTTTGAATGTAGGCTGTTACTGCCCTTGAACGATGCGGCCTGGCTTGGTCATTCATAAACACAGGTCTTGCAGCCAGTAGATGGTTGTCGAAATGGGGAATAACAACTGGTTGTAAGACATCTCTGATCTACTGATCACCTGCTAGGTTTCCTCGCATGGTAATCAAGGCCAACTTGCAATCATGAGAGATACAAACCCATATCATTACTGAGTCTCCATCGTAAGGTACAGTTGGCTGAATGTTCCTTGAGGTATGCGCCGTATTTTTCTGTCAATGCCTGTTACTATTAGCGTTGCGAGTTCGAATCCCACTCAGTCAAGATGTACTCGATACAACATTATGTGATCAAGTTATTCAGTGACTTACGATAAGTCGGTGGTTTTCTCAGGGTACTCCCGTTTTCTTCACCAATAAATTTGACCGCCACGATATAGCTGAAATATTGTTGAAGTTGCATTAAATACTATAACCCCCTATTTTAAAAGTTCACGGACTCAGTTCTGAATGTAAATTATGTCAGATTTAATACACATGTAACTATTGATCAATTTGTCATGTATAGAGATGGTTAATATATATTTGAAAATAAAGTTTACTATGAAGAGTCATATACACATTGATGCTTTAGTACAGTACTATGTTGACCAGGTTAATTGACATAATGTTTACAATGCATATACTAATCGAGTAGAACTTTAGCGTATATATAAACTGACATTCTATACACGTACGTCCCATAATATATCAAACACTTTTTAGGCCTAAAATAGTAAATGGTTAAAGTTCATATTCCCAAAAACAAAGAAATACCCTGTAGAATATCAGAAAATAATCCGCTGTCCTAACAATGGTTTGGCGTCGTTAACATGCACTAATGCCTCTGATACATGAATAAACATAGGATAATACCTAAGATATGTGAATAAACATAAGATAGATATTTAAGATACATAAATATATAGGATAATACCTAAAATACATGAATAAACATAGGATACTACCAAAGATACATGAATAAACATAGGATAATACTTACGATACTTGAACAAACATAGGCTAATACCTAAGATACTTGAATAAACATAGGATAATACATCAGATAAGTAATAAACATAGGAGAATACCTAAGATACATGAATAAGCATATGATAATACCAAAGATATATGGAAAAACGTAGGATATTACCTAACATACATGAACAAATGTAGGATAATACCGAAAATATATGAAAACACATCGGATACTACCTAAGATACATGAATAAATATAGGATACTACCTAAGATACATGAAAAAAAAACATATGATAATACCAAAGATATATGGAAAAACGTAGGATAATACCTAACATACATAAACACGTAGGATAATACCGAAGATATATGAAAACACATCGGATAATACCTAAGATACATGAATAAATATAGGATAATACCTAAGATACATGAAAAAAAAACATAGGATAATACCTAAATACATGAATAAACATAGGATACTACCTACGATACATGAATAAACATAGGAGTATACCCAAGATACAGGAATGAACATAGGATAATACCTAAGATACACGAATAAGCAAATGGTAATACCTAAGATACAGGAATACACATAGGATAATACTTAATATGCGTGAAAAAACATAGAATAATATATAAAAAATACGAATAAACATTAGGTAATACATAAGATACATGAATAAACATAGGATAATATACATTTAGTTCCCTTGTATAAGGGAGATATGCAGATTTGTTCACGCGAGAAAAGTTATATTTCCCGAGGGCAACGCCCGAGGTAAATATGACTATTTCGGGGGTGAATAAATTCATATCTCCTTTATGCAAGGGAAACGAATGTTCTATTCCATCAGGCCAACGCTTTGGTGAATTCTGAATAGTTTCTTTCAAACTTCTCTCTTAGTGTTGTGATTTTGGCATTATATAGTAAAGCAACTGAACTTATCAACTTACTTCGCTGCTCTAGACCAAGCAAATGCTATAATTACTAGAGATAAATTTACATAGTGGAATAATACATCAGATACATGAATACACATAAGATAATGCCCAACATACATGAAATACGTAGGATAATACATACTATACACGCATACACATACGATAATACCTAAGATACATGAATAAACATAGGAAAATACCTAAGATAATGAATAAACAAAGAATAATACCTAAGATACATGAAAAAACATAGGATAATACCTAGGATATATGAATAAACAAATCATAATACCTAAGATGCACGAATAAACATAAGATTGTACCTAGCCTACACGAATAAACATATGATAATACATAAGATACATTAATAAACATAGGATAATACCTAAGATGCACGAATATGACAATGGAAAGACAACAGCATGTGCAAAGAAAGATAACTCCTAAAAAATAAAATAAAAACAATACTGAGCAGTGTATGAATAATTCTCTTCTACAGGAAGTTAACCAGTCTTCATTTAATACATGTATATTGTAATGTGTAGAATAAACAAGCCAATGACTACATGAACATTTTAATGTGTAGAATAAACAAGCCAATGAATACATGTATATTGGAATGTGTAGAATAAACAAATCAATATATGGATTTATTAAAAAGATAGGTGTGATTTTTTTTCCGTGAAATAAATTCCGTTATCTCATATATGAAATATCAGTGTTTTTTTCCGCTGGAACTACTTTTGCACAACTATAAGTGTGGTGGCTACGTTCCTTGTTGTGTTGCGGAACATACACATACGATTTTAAACTGAAAACATTCCGCGAAATGTTATTGACGACTTTGGTACACACAATCATGACGTCATTGACGTCATATGAAGACTTCCAGTTTGAAACGTAAAGAATAGACGTTATTTGGTTTCGTGTCCGCTTCAATTTTGATCAAATTTAACTAAAATATGTTTTTATGGTATGCATTTTAATTATGTTTTGTGCATTGTTGTAAATATGACATGTAGGATTGGACATTTTCAAGATGGTGGAACCTTCCAGCTGAACCCCTTACTTACGACTTGTAGATTAAGAATTTTGCACTATCATTGCTCGTAGATTCATACGCGTGGAATGAAATATGCATATTAAAAAATATAATATATAAGAATTTTTGGAAGTCTATATAATAAACAGTATAGCTAAACCATACATTTTGAATATCAAAATAAGACCAGTGGTGCCCTAATACGCATTAATTATTAAAATCACACTAGTCTAATCCCTATGCGTACTTCGGTCACTCGTGGTCTTATTTTGATATTCAAAATCTAAGATTAGCTATATTATATATGTTTAAGCCAGCTGAGATAATAAATACTTCATACCTGTGATATACAATACACAATAATAGATTATTTTATACTACAATGTTATTGGTTAATTTACTACTGTTATATATGACGAAGTATAGCTCATTAATCACATCGACATAATTTACTACAACATCTACATCTTAGCTAGCCAATGATAATAAGTCATCTCTCTCATTTTAGCTAGCCAATGATCATAGGCCATCTCTGGCATCTTAGCTAACCAATGACTAGAGGCCATCTCTCATATCTTAGCTAGACAACGATTATAAGCCACCTCTTATCCGTTTTCATCTTTATCAGTGTTAGATACATTTCGTCGTCACAGGGTGAAGGCTTTTTCTGTATGCAGCGAGTCTGTCAGAATGAGCTTAGCAAAACATGTGTTGAAGGAAGAAGCATACCATAGACATACCCTCCCACCCAAAAAAAAACCCACATGAAATACATAACAGTGTTAGAGGAGAATCCTCCATTAGTGTTTAGTGGAGTCCATAATACTTTGGAAGTGAGGATTTCGACTGAACCACTAGGAACCATTGGTGCAGTAGCTTCCTTGTTAGTAGCAACAGTCTATGAAAACAATCATCATAGGAACAACAAGCACTGGAATATCGGATCAACTGCGTGAAAAATACAAAATTGACATCACCTCTTTTGTCGTACAGCTTCGTTCTAAACTGGCTCTCACTGTCAATCTCGAGGTGTGAGTTAATGTATGAAACATATCTAGCTGTATCTGCAGTAATGCGAAATATGATATCAACAAACGCAGCAACATATTTTAGTGAAAGGACATCATCTTTGTAGCATACGGTGACATTAGAGAACCGAACTACCTTCTTTTCGTTTTTTTTGAGAAAATCTTGAAAAAAGTCTGCCTTGTACTAAGAGAGGAACAGTAGATGAGACGAAACAGTTGATACCCATAGGCAAGCCTACGATCTGTTGAAAAGTACGTCCCTCAAACATAGCAAACATATTGTCAATCAAAATCACGGACTTTTTGATGATTTAGTTTCAGGAAACGTTTCGGTAGAATCAGAGTGTTTTAATAACATATAGCAATGACTACTAATTAAACAACATATTTTTATCTTTGTAGACTGAAGAAGAAAAATGGAGTTTCTTATAACAGGAACATTTGCTGTGATTTCATTTGTTGGTGTGGCTTCACCATGTCCTAGTGACTGTAATTGTACTGTCACTCAACAGGGATTTACTGTTGATTGCAGCAATCGGAGACTAAGCAGTATTCCAACAGATATACCGACTAATACTTCTGTTTTGTAAGTCTATTATCTGATTATATATGTTATTGATAATATATAATTTCTCTTCTCTAAAACTACGATATATTAACTTCCGTTATTTCAGTAACGTATATATTGTCTGTCGAGGGAAACCAATGTCAACAAAATATCTGATGTCTGTATGTATTATGTAGATAAATGTGTAGGAAAGGAACAAAACTGTATTAATTCATTTAACAATTATCATTCTACAGTTTGATGAAAACAAAGATATAACATGGTTTGAAATATTATTTATTTAGCTATAACAAATATGAAATGGTTGGTAAAGTTAACTAAATTTAAAACGTGTTTGGCATGTAATCAAGGACAAATACGTTGCTTTATTATTCGTTTAAAAATATATGGGGAATGCATTCCTGGTGCACGATTATAGTAAATTAATTTAATGATATCAAAAAGATTCCCCTTATCAAATATGAATACTATGTTTTATTTCCATGTACGCGATTGTCTGTACGTACACAACTAGAGCCGACTATCTATGCATCGTGGCTCAAATGATCAAATGTGTCAGTCACCTCTTGGTTCTATCATTGGCTTAAGCATATTTTATTTTAGCTCACCCTGGTTATTTCATTATGCTGGTCGGTAATGGTAAGCATGTTCTTCTTGGAAGAACTTGGCATTTGCAGGATCCGTATTGCTCATCATTTTGGTTTTCTGTGATCTGTTGCGTTTATGTATTTTGTTTGTCTTTGCCCTGTGTCCTGAGTGCCTAATTTTATCAATGACTTTTGATTGTTTATTCTTGATTGCCTCTTCTGTTTTCTCTGACGTTTATTTGAATGGATATGCAATGACATATCTACGATGTACTGGATGTTGCCATTTCTAACTTATTATATAGCACCATAACGATTTTCAATACAAAGACGGGATTTTCTTTAATGTACCAACTTTATTGTAACTACGTTGTTGAAACCACGTTCTTGTAACTACTTTGTTATAACTACTTTTTGCTAACTACTCTGTTGTAATTACGTTGTTGTAACTACATTGTTTTCACTGCTTTGCTTTAACTACATTGTTGTAACTATTTTGTTGTAACTACATTGTTGTCACTTCTTTGTTGCAACTACATTGTTGCAACTACATTGTAGTAACTACTGTGTTCTAACTACTTTGTTCTAACTACTTTATTGTAACTACTCTGTTGTCACTACATTGTTGTAACTGTTGTGTTGTAACTACTTTGTTGTAACTACTTTGTTGTAACTACTTTGTGGTAACTACTCTGTTGTAAGTACGCTGTTGCAACAACGTTGTCGTAAGTACTTTGTTGTAGCAAAGTGGTTGTCACTACTTTGTCGTAACTAAGTTGTGGTAGCTACTCTGTTATACCTACGTTGTTGTAACTACTTTGTGGTAGCTACTTTGTCGTAGATAATCTGTCGTAACTAAGTTGTTGTAGCTACTTTGTTGTAACTACTAAGTTGTAAGTACGTTGTGATAACTACTTTGTTGTAACTACTAATTTGTTGTAACTACGTTGTGATAACTACGTTGTTGTAATTACTTTGTTGTAACTACATTGTTGGAACCACTTTCTTGTAACTACATTGCTGTCACTACTTTGTTGTAACTACTTTGTTGTAACTATATAGTTGTAACTACGTTGTTGGAACTACGTTGTTGTAACTGCTTTGTTGTAGCTACTTTGTTGTTATTACTTTGTGCTATCTACTCTGTTGTAACTACTTCGTTGTAGCTACAATGTTTTCACTACTTTGCTTAAACTACATTGTTGTAACTATTTTGTTGTAACTACATTGTTGTCACTACTTTGTTGTATTTACATTGTTGTCCCTTCTTCGTTGCAACTCTATTGTTGTAACTACTTTGAAGTAATTTCTTTTTTGTAACTACTTTGGTGTAACTACTCTGTTGTAAGTAACTACGTTGTTGTAACTACGTTGTTGTAACTACTTTGGTGTAGCTACTTTGTTGTAATTACTTTGATGTAACTACATTGTTGTAACTACATTGTTGTCACTTCTTTGTTGTAATTACTTTGTTGTAACTACCTTGGTGTAACTACTATATTCTAACTACTCTGTTATAACTAGGTTGATGTAAATATGTTGCTGTAACTACTTTGTTGTAACTACTTTGTTGTAGCAAGGTGGTTGTCACTACTTTGTCGTAGCTAAGTTGTGTTAGCTACCTTGTTGTATCTACCTTGTGGCAACTACTCTGTCGTTACTACTCTGTTATACCTACGTTGTTGTAACAACTTTGTTGTAACTACGTTGTTGTAACCAAGTTGGTGTAGCTACTTTGTTCGAGATCAGCTGTCGTAACTAAGTTGCTGTAGCTACTTTGTTGTAACTACTCTGTTGTAACTACGTTGTGATAACTACTTGGTTGTAACTACTAATTTGTTGTAGCTACGTTTTGATAACTACGTTGTTGTAACTACTTTGTTGTAACTACATTGTTGCAACCACTTTCTAGTAACTACATTGCTGTCACTACTTTGTTGTAGCTACTTTAATGTACCAACTTTGCTGAAACCACGTTGTTGTAACTACTTTCTTGTAACTACACAGTTGTAACTACATTGTTGGAACTACGTTGTTGTAACTACTTTGTTGTAACTACTTTGTCATATCTACTCTGTTGTAACTACTTTGTTGTAACTACATTGTTTTCACTACTTTGCTTTAACTACGTTGTTGTCACTACTTTGTTGTAACTAAATTGTTGTCACTTCTTTGTTGTAACTACTTTGTTGTAATTATTTTGTTGTAACACCTTTGTTGTAACTGCTTTTGTTGTAACTAGGTTGGTGTAACTATGTTGTTGTAAATACTTTGGCGTATCTACGTTGTTATAACTGCGTTGTAGTAACTACTTTGTTGTAGCTCCATTGTTGGAACTACTTTGTTGTAACTACATGCTTGAAACTACGTTGTTGGAACCATGTTGTTGTAACTACTTTGTTGTAACTACTCTGTTGTAACTACGTTGTTGGAACTACATTGTTGTAACCTCTTTTTGGTAACTACATTGTTGTAACTCAATTGTTGTAATTACTTTGTTGTAACTAAGTTGTTGTAATTATTTTGTTGTAGCTTATTGGTTGTAACTACTTTGTTGTAACTAAGTTGCTATACTTACTGTGTTGGAACTACTCTGTTGTAACTACACAGTTATAGCTACGTTGGTGTAACGACGTTGTTATAGCTATTATGTTCTAATCACTTTGTTGTCAGTACGTTGTTGTGACTACTCTGTTGTAACAACGTAGTTCTAACTAGGTTTTTGTAACTATGTTGTTGGAACTACTTTGTTTTATCCACTCTGTTGTAACTACTTTGTTGTAATTACATTGTTGTTGCTACTGTGTTGTAACTACTTTTTTGTAAATACATTGTTTTCACTATTTTGTTTTACTACATTGTTGCAACTATTTTGTTGCAACTACATTGTTGTCACTACTTTGTTGCAACTATATTGTTGTAACTACATTGATGTAACTACATAGTTGTAACTACGTTGTTGTAACTATTTTTGGGTGACCACATTGTTTTGACTACTTTGTTATAACTACATTGTTGTCACTTATTTGTTGCAACTACATTGTTGTAACTACTTTGTTGTAATTACTTCCTTGTAACTACTTTGGTGTAACTACTCTGTTGTAACTACGTTGTTGTAACTACATTGCTGTAGCTACTTTGTTGTAATTACTTTGCTGTAACTACATTGTTGGAACTATGTTGTTGGAACTACTTTGTTGTAACTACTTTGTTGTAATTACTTTGTTGTAACTACTTTGGTGTAACTAATATGTTGTAACTACGCTGCTGTAACTAGGTTGATGCAACAATGTTGTTGTATCTACTTTGTTGTAGCTAATTTGGTGAAACTAATATGTTGTAACTACGCTGTTGTAACTAGGTTGATGTAACAATGTTGTGGTAACTACTTTGTTGTAACTACCTTATGGCAACTATTCCGTCGTCACTACTCTGTTATTCCTACGTTGGGGTAATTACTCTGTTGTAACTACGTTGTTGTAATTATTTTGTTGTAACACCTTTGTTGTAACTGCTTTTGTTGTAACTTCGTTGGTGTAACTATGTTGTTGAAAATACTTTGCTGTAACTACTTTTTTGTAACTACATGCTTGCAACTACGTTGTTGGAACGATGTTGTTGTAACTACTTTGTTGTAACTACTCTGTTGTAACTACGTTGTTGGAAATACATTGTTGTAGCCACTTTTTGGTAACTACATTGTTGTAACTAAATTGTTTTAATTACGTTGTTGTAACTAAGTTGTTGTAATTACCTTGTTGTATCAATTTTCTTGTAGCTTATTTGTTGTAACTACTTTGTCGTAACGAAGTTGTTATAATTACTTTGGTGGAACTACTCTGTTGTAACTACACTGTTATAGTTACGTTGGTGTAACGACGTTGCTATAGCTATGCTGTTCTAATCACTTTGTTGTCAGTACGTTGTTGTGACTACTCTGTTGTAACAATGTTGTTCTAACTACGTTTTTGTAACTATGTCGTTGGAACTACTTTGTTTTATCTACTCTGTTGTAACTACTTTGTTGTAAATACATTGTTGTAGCTACTGTGTTGTAACTACTTTGTTGTAGCTACTTTGTGGTAATTACTATGTTGTAGCTACTCAGTTGTAACTACGTTGTTGTAACAACGTTGTTGTAAGTAATTTGTTGTAATTAATTTGTTGTAATTACTTTATTGTAACTATTTTGTTGTAACTACGTTGTTGGAACTAGGTTGTTGTAACCAATTTTTGGCAACTACATTGTTGGAACTAAATTGTTGTAATTACTTTGTTGTAACTAAGTTGTTGTAACTACTTTGTTGTAACTAAGTTGTCGTAATTACTTTGTTGTAACTATTTTGTTGTAGCTAATTGGTTGTAACTACTTTGTCGTAGCTAAGTTGTTATAATTACTTTGTTGGAACTACTCTGTTGTAACAACACTCTTATAACTACGTTGGGGTAAAGACGTTGTTATAGCTATGTTTTTCTAATCACTTTGTTGTCAGTACGTTGTTGTGACTAAACTGTTGTCACAACGTTATTCTAACTACGTTTTCTTAACTATGTTGTTGGAACTACTTTGTTTTATCTACTCTGTTGTAACTACTTTGTTCTAACTACTTTGTTGTAACTACTCTGTGGTAATAACTCTGTTGTAGCTACTCTGTTGTAACTATGTTGGTGTAAGTACTTTGTTGTAGCTACTTTTTTGTAGCAAAGTGGTTGTTACTACTTTTTCGTAACTAAGTTGTGATAGCTACTCTGTTGTAACTACGTCTTGGCAACTACTCTGTCGTAACTACTGTATTATACATACGTTGTTGTAACTACTTTATTGTAATTACATTGTTGCAGCTTCTTTGGTGTAACTACTATATGGTAGCTACTCTTTTGTAACTAAGTGTTGTAACTACGTTGTTGTAACTACTTTGTTGTAGCTATTTTGTTGTAATTACTTTGCTGTAGCTACTTTGTTGTAACTGTTTTGTTGTAACTAGGTTGATGTAACTATGTTGTTGTAGCTACTTTGTTGTAACTACATAGTTGTAACTACGTTGTTGTAACTACGCTGTTGCAACTAATCTGTTGTAACTACGTTGTTATAGCTGTTTTGTTGTAACTACTTTGTAGCAGCTATTCTGTTTAACGGCGTTTTTGTAACTACTATGTTGTAGTTACATTCTTGTAGCTGTTTTTTTGTAACTACGTTGTTGTAAATAAGTGGTTGTAGCGATGTTGTTCTGACTACTTTGTCGTAGCTACATTTTGTAACTATGTCGTTGTAACTGCTTTGCTGTAGATACTCTCTTGTAACTACTATGTGTTAACTACGTTGTTGTAACTACATTTTTGCAACTAATAAGTTGTAGCTACTTTGTTGTAGCTAGGTTCGTGTTATTACTTTGTTGTAACTATATTGTTGTAACTACTTTGCTATAAATATGTTGTTGTAACTACTCTGTTGTAACTACCCTGTTGTATCTGCGTTGTTGTAACTACGTTGTTGCAACTAAGTTCTTGTAACTACTCTGTTGCAACTACTCTGTTGTAACTACGTTGTTGTACTTCTATGATGTAACTACGTTGTTGTAACTACGTTCTTGTAACTACGTTGTTGTAACTACTTTCTTGTAACTACACTTTTGTAAACCACTCTGTTGTAACTACTTTGTTGTAACTACGTTGTTGTAAGTAAGTTCGTGTAACTACTGTGTTGTAACTACGTTGTTGTAACTACTTTGTTATAACTAATATGTTGCAACTATTCTGATCTAACTACGTTGTTATAACTACTCTGTTGTAACTACGTTGTTGGAACTACATTGTTGTAACCACTTTTTGGTAACTACATTGTTGTAACTCAATTGTTGTAATTACTTTGTTGTAACAAAGTTGTTATAATTACTTTGTTGGAACTACTCTGTTGTAACTACACAGTTATAGCTACGTTGGTGTCACGACGTTGTTATAGCTATTATGTTCTAATCACTTTGTTGTCAGTACGTTGTTGTGACTACTCTGTTGTAACAACGTTGTTCTAACTACGTTTTTGTAACTATGTTGTCGGAACTACTTTGTTTTATCTACTCTGTTGTAACTACTTTGTTGTAACTACATTGTTGTAGCTACTGTGTTGTAACTACTTTGTTGTAAATACATTGTTTTCACTACTTTGTTTTACTACATTGTTGCAACTATTTTGTTGCAACTACATTGTTGTCACTACTTTGTTGCAACTATATTGTTGTAACTACATTGATGTAACTACATAGTTGTAACTACGTTGTTGTAACTATTTTGGGGTGACCACATTGTTTTCACTACTTTGTTATAATTACATTGTTGTCACTTATTTGTTGCAACTACATTGTTGTAACTACTTTGTTGTAATTACTTTGTTGTAACTACTTTGGTGTAACTACTCTGTTGTAACTACGTTGTTGTAACTACATTGCTGTAGCTACTTTGTTGGAACTACTTTGTTGTAACTACTTTGTTGTACTACTATGATGTAACTACGTTGTTGTAACTACTTTCTTGTAACTACATTGTTGTAACTACTTTCTTGTAACTACTTTCTTGTAACTACACTTTTGTAAACCACTCTGTTGTAACTACTTTCTTGTAGCTACTTTCTTGTAACTACACTTTTGTAAACCACTCTGTTGTAACTACTGTGTTGTAACTACGTTGTTGTAACTACTTTGTAATAACTAATGTGTTGCAACTACTCTGTTGTAACTACGTTGTTATAACTACGTTGTTGTAATTACGTTGTTGGAACTACTTTCTTGTAATAATTTTGTTGTAATTACTTTGTTGTAAATACTTTGTTGTAACTACTATGATGCAACTACTATGTTGTAACTAATCTGTTGTAACTACCTTATTGTAACTACGTTGATGTAACTATGTTGTTGTAACTACTTTGTTGTAACTAAGTTGTTGTAATTACTTTGTTGTAACTACGTTGGTGTAACTATGTTGTTGTATATACTTTGGTGTAACTACGTTGTTGGAACTAAATTGTTGTAATTACTTTGTTGTAACTAAGTTGTTGTAACTACTTTGTTGTAACTAAGTTGTTGTAATTACTTTGTTGTAACTATTTTGTTGTAGCTAATTGGTTGTAACTACTTTGTCGTAACTAAGTTGTTATAATTACTTTTTTGGAACTACTCAGTTGTAACTACAGTATTATAACTACGTTGGTGTAACTACGTTGTTACAGCTATGTTGTTCTAATCACTTTGTTGTCACTACGTTGTTGTAACTACTCTGTTGTAACAACGTTGTTCTAACTACGTTTTTGTAACTATGTTGTTGGAACTACTTTGTTTTATCTACTCTGTTGTAACTACTTTGTTGTAACTACATTGTTGTAACTGCAGTGTTGTAGTTACTTTGCTGTAACTACTTTGTGGTGATTGCTCTGTTGTACCTACTCTGTTGTAACTACGTTGTTAAAACAACGTTGTTTTAAGTACGTTGTTGTTACTACTTTGTTGTATCTACTATGTTGTAACTACTCTGATGTAACTACTTTGTTGTAATTATTTTGTTGTAACACCTTTGTTGTAACTGCTTTTGTTGTAACTACGTTGGTGTAACTATGTTGTTGTAAATATTTGGCGTATCTACTTTGTTGTAACTACATGCTTGCAACTACGTTGGTGGAACGATGTTGTTGTAACTACTTTGTAGTAACTACTCTGTTGTATCTACGTTGTTGGAACTACATTGTTGTAACCACTTTTTGGTAACTACATTGTTGTAACTAAATTGTTTTAATTACTTTGTTGTAACTAAGTTGTTGTAATTACCTTGTTGTATATATTTTCTTATAGCTTATTGGTTGTAACTACTTTGTCTTAACTAAGTTGTTATAATTACTTTGGTGGAACTACTCTGTTGTATCTACACTGTTATAGTTACGTTGGTGTAACGACGTTGTTATAGCTATGCTGTTCTAATCACTTTGTTGTCAGTACGTTGTTGTGACTACTCTGTTGTAACAAAGTTGTTCTAACTACGTTTTTGTATCTATGTCGTTGGAACTACTTTGTTTTATCTACTCTGTTGTAACTACTTGTTGTAACTACATTGTTGTAACTACTGTGTTGTAGCTACTTTGTTGTAACTACTTTGTGGTGATTGCTCTGTTGTACCTACTCTGTTGTAACTACGTTGTTGCAACAACGTTGTTTTAAGTACTTTGTTGTTACTACTTTGCTCTAACTACTATGTTGTAACTACTCTGTTGTAACTACTTTGTTGTAATTATTTTGTTGTAACACCTTTGTTGTAACTGCTTTTCTTGTAACTACGTTGGTGTAACTATGTTGTTGTAAATACTTTGGCGTAACTACGTTGTTATAACTGCGTTGTAGTAACTACTTTGTTGTAGCTCCATTGTTGGAACTACTTTGTTGTAACTACATGCTTGAAACTACGTTGTTGGAACGATGTTGTTGTAGCTACTTTGTTGTAACTACTCTGTTGTAACTACGTTGTTCGAACTACATTGTTGTAACCACTTTTTGGTAACTACATTGTTGTAACTCAATTGTTGTAATTACTTTGTTGTAACTAAGTTGTTGTAATTATTTTGTTGTAGCTTATTGGTTGTGACTACTTTGTTGTAGCAAAGTTGTTATAATTACTTTGTTGGAACTACTCTGTTGTAACTACAGAGAAATAGCTACGTTGGTGTAACGACGTTGTTATAGCTATTATGTTCTAATCACTTTGTTGTCAGTACGTTGTTGTGACTACTCTGTTGTAACAACGTTGTTCTAACTACGTTTTTGTAGCTATGTTGTTGGAACCACTTTGTTTTATCTACTCTGTTGTAACTACTTTGTTGTAATTATTTTGTTGTAACACCTTTGTTGTAACTGCTTTTGTTGTAACTACGTTGGTGTAACTATGTTGTTGTAAATACTTTGGCATATCTTCTTTGTTGTAACTACTTTGTTGTAACTACTATGTTGTAAGTACTCTGTTGTAACTACTTTGTTGTAATTATTTTGTTGTAACACCTTTGTTGTAACTGCTTTTGTTGTAACTACGTTGGTGTAACTATGTTGTTGTAAATACTTTGGCGTATCTACTTTGTTGTAACTACATGCTTGCAACTACGTTGGTGGAACGATGTTGTTGTAACAACTTTGTAGTAACTACTCTGTTGTATCTACGTTGTTGGAACTACATTGTTGTAACCACTTTTTGGTAACTACATTGTTGTAACTAAATTGTTTTAATTACTTTGTTGTAACTAAGTTGTTGTAATTACCTTGTTGTATATATTTTCTTGTAGCTTATTGGTTGTAACTACTTTGTCGTAACTAAGTTGTTATAATTACTTTGGTGGAACTACTCTGTTGTAACTACACTGTTATAGTTACGTTGGTGTAACGACGTTGTTATAGCTATGCTGTTCTAATCACTTTGTTGTCAGTACGTTGTTGTGACTACTCTGTTGTAACAACGTTGTTCTAACTACGTTTTTGTATCTATGTCGTTGGAACTACTTTGTTTTATCTACTCTCTTGTAACTACTTGTTGTAACTACATTGTTGTAACTACTGTGTTGTAGCTACTTTGTTGTAACTACTTTGTGGTGATTGCTCTGTTGTACCTACTCTGTTGTAACTACGTTGTTGCAACAACGTTGTTTTAAGTACTTTGTTGTTACTACTTTGTTGTAACTACTATGCTGTAACTACTCTGTTGTAGCTACTTTGTTGTAATTATTTTGTTGTAACACCTTTGTTGTAAATGCTTTCCTTGTAACTACGTTGGTGTAACTATGTTGTTGTAAATACTTTGGCGTATCTACGTTGTTATAACTGCGATGTAGTAACTACTTTGTTGTAGCTCCATTGTTGGAACTACTTTGTTGTAACTACATGCTTGAAACTACGTTGTTGGAACCATGTTGTTGTAACTACTTTGTTGTAACTACTCTGTTGTAACTACGTTGTTCGAACTACATTGTTGTAACCACTTTTTGGTAACTACATTGTTGTAACTCAATTGTTGTAATTACTTTGTTGTAACTAAGTTGTTGTAATTATTTTGTTGTAGCTTATTGGTTGTAACTACTTTGTTGTAACAAAGTTGTTATAATTACTTTGTTGGAACTACTCTGTTGTAACTACAGAGATATAGCTACGTTGGTGTAACGACGTTGTTATCGCTATTATGTTCTAATGACTTTGTTGTCAGTACGTTGTTGTGACTACTCTGTTGCAACAACGTTGTTCTAACTACGTTTTTTTAGCTATGTTGTTGGAACTACTTTGTTTTATCTACTCTGTTGTAAATACTTTGTTGTAAATACATTGTTTTCACTACTTTGTTTTACTACATTGTTGCAACTATTTTGTTGCAACTACATTGTTGTCACTACTTTGTTGCAACTATATTGTTGTAACTACATTGATGTAACTACATAGTTGTAACTACGTTGTTGTAACTATTTTGGGGTGACCACATTGTTTTCACTACTTTGTTATAACTACATTGTTGTCACTTATTTGTTGCACCTACATTGTTGTAACTACTTTGTTGTGATTACTTTGTTGTAACTACTTTGGTGTAACTACTCTGTTGTAACTACGTTGTTGTAACTACATTGCTGTAGCTACTTTGTTGTAATTACTTTGCTGTAACTACATTGTTGGAACTATGTTGTTGGAACTACTTTGTTGTAACTACTTTGTTGTAACTACTTTGGTGTAACTACTATGTTGTAACTACGCTGTTGTAACTAGGTTGATGTAACAATGTTGTTGCAACTACTTTGTTGTAACTACCTTATGGCAACTATTCCGTCGTCACTACTCTGTTATACCTACGTTGGGGTAATTACTATGTTGTAACACCTTTGTTGTAACTGCTTTTGTTGTAACTACGTTGGTGTAACTATGTTGTTGAAAATACTTTGCTGTAACTACTTTGTTGTAACTACCTGCTTGCAACTACGTTGTTGGGACCATGTTGTTGTAACTAATTTGTTGTAACTACTCTGTTGTAACTACGTTGTTGGAACTACATTGTTGTAACCACTTTTTGGTAACTACATTGTTGTAACTAAATTGTTTTAATTACTTTGTTGTAACTAAGTTGTTGTAATTACCTTGTTGTATCTATTTTCTTGTAGCTTATTGGTTGTAACTACTTTGTCGTAACTAAGCTGTAATAATTACTTTGGTGGAACTACTCTGTTGTAACTACACTGTTATAGTTACGTTGGTGTAACGACGTTGCTATAAATATGCTGTTCTAATCACTTTGTTGTCAGTACGTTGTTGTGACTACTCTGTTGTAAAAATGTTGTTCTAACTACGTTTTTGTAACTATGTCGTTGGAACTACTTTGTTTTATCTACTCTGTTGTAACTACTTTGTTGTAAATACATTGTTGTAGCTACTGTGTTGTAACTACTTTGTTGTAGCTACTTTGTGGTAATTACTCTGTTGTAGCTACACAGTTGTAACTACGTTGTTGTAACAACGTTGTTGTAAGTACTTTGTTGTAATTACTTTGTTGTAATTACTTTATTGTAACTATTTTGTTATAGCTACGTTGTTGGAACTAGTTTGTTGTAACCAATTTTTGGCAACTACATTGTTGGAACTAAATTGTTGTAATTACTTTGTTGTAACTAAGTTGTTGTAACTACTTTGTTGTAACTAAGTTGTTATAATTACTTTGTTGGAACTACTCTGTTGTAACAACACTATTATAACTACGTTGGGGTAAAGACGTTGTTATAGATATGTTTTTCTAATCACTTTGTTGTCAGTACGTTGTTGTGACTAAACTGTTGTCACAACGTTATTCTAACTACGTTTTCGTAACTATGTTGTTGGAACTACTTTGTTTTATCTACTCTGTTGTAACTACTTTGTTGTAGCTACTCTGTTGTAACTATGTTGGTGTAAGTACTTTGTTGTAACTACTTTTTTGTAGCAAAGTGGTTGTTACTAATTTTTCGTAACTAAGTTGTGATATCTACTCTGTTGTAACTACGTTTTGGCAACTACTCTGTCGTAACTACTCTATTATAAATACGTTGCTGTAACTACTTTATTGTAATTACATTGTTGCAGCTACTTTGGTGTAGCTATTATGTGGTAGCTTATCTGTTGTAACTAAGTGTTGTAACTACGTTGTTGTAACTACTTTGTTGTAGCTATTTTGTTGTAACTAGGTTGATGTAACTATGTTGTTGTAACTACTTTGTTGTAACTACATAGTTGTAACTACGTTGTTGCAACTACGCTGTTGCAACTAATATGTTGTAACTACGTTGTTGTAGCTGTTTTGTTGTAACTACTTTGTAGCAGCTATTCTGTTTAACTGCGTTTTTGTAACTACTATGTTGTAGTTACATTATTGTAGCTGTTTTTTTGTAACTACGTTGTTGTAACTAAGTGGTTGTAGCGATGTTGTTCTGAGTACTTTGTCGTAGCTACTTTTTGCAACTATGTCGTTGTAACTGCTTTGCTGTAGATACTCTCTTGTAACTACTCTGTGTTAACTACGTTCTTGTAACTACATTTTTGCAACTAATAAGTTGTAGCTACTTTGTTGTAGCTAGGTTCGTGTAATTACTTTGTTGTAACTATATTGTTGTAACTACTTTGCTATAAATATGTTGTTGTAACTACTCTGTTGTAACTACTCTGTTGTATCTGCGTTGTTGTAACTACGTTGTTGCAATAAGTTATTGTAACTACTCTGTTGCAACTACTCTGTTGTAACTACTTTGTTGTACTACTCTGATGTAACTACGTTGTTGTAACTACGTTCTTGTAACTACATTGTGGTAACTACTTTCTTGTAACTACTTTCTTGTAACTACACTTTTGTAAACCACTCTGTTGTAACTACTTTGTTGTAACTACGTTGTTGTAAGTAAGTTCGTGTAACTACTGTGTTGTAACTACGTTGTTATAACTACGTTGTTGTAATTACGTTGTTGGAACTACTTTCTTGTAATTATTTTGTTGTAATTACTTTGTTGTAAATACTTTGTTGTAACTACTATGATGTAACTACTCTGTTGTAACTACGTTATTGTAACTACGTTGATGTAACTACGTTGTTGGAACTACGTTGTTGTAACCACTTTTTGGTAACTACATTGTTGTAACTAAATTTTGTAATTACTTTGTTGTAACTAAGTTGGTGTAACTACTTTGTTGTAACTAAGTTGTTGTAATTACTTTGTTGTAACTATTTTTTTGTAGCTAATTGGTTGTAACTACTTTGTCGTAACTAAGTTGTTATAATTTCTTTTTTGGAACTACTCAGTTGTAACTACAGTATTATAACTACGTTGGTGTAACTACGTTGTCACAGCTATGTTGTTCTAATCACTTTGTTGTCAGTACGTTTTTGTAAATACTCTGTTGTAACAACGTTGTTCTAACTACGTTTTTGTAACTATGTTGTTGGAACTACTTTGTTTTATCTACTCTGTTGTAACTACTTTGTTGTAACTACATTGTTGTAACTACTGTGTTGTAGCTACTTTGTTGTTACTACTTTGTGGTGATTGCTATGTTGTACCTACTCTGTTGTAACTACGTTGTTGCAACAACGTTGTTTTAAGTACTTTGTTGTTACTACTTTGTTGTAGCAAAGTGGTTGATACTATTTTTTCGTAGCTAAGTTATGGTAGCTACTCTGTTGTAACTACGTTGTGGCAACTACTTTGTCGTAACTACTCTGTTATACATACGTTGTTTTAACTGCTTTGTTGTAACTACCCTTTTGTAACTACGTTGTTGTAACTGTTTTGTTGTAGATGCTCTGTTCTAACTACTATGTTGTAACTACGTTGTTGTAACTACATTTTTGCAACTAATAAGTTGAAGCTACTTTGTTGTAGCTATGTTCATGTAACTACTTTGTTGTAGCTATGTTGTTGTAACTTCTTTGCTATAAATATTGTGTTGTAGCTACTCTGTTGTAACTACTCTGTTGTATCTGCATTATTGTAACTACGGTGTTACAACTAATCTATTGTAACTACTTTGTTGTAACTACGTTGTTGTAACTACTTTGTTATGACTACTCTGTTGTAGATAATCAGTTGTAACTACTATGTTGCAACTACTCTGTTGTAACTACGTTGTTGTAACTACGTTCGTGTAACTACATTGTTGTAACTACTTTCTTGTAACTACTTTCTTGTAACTACACTTTTGTAACCACTCTGTTGTAACTTTGTTGTTGCAAGTACTTTGTTGTAACTACTTTTTTGTAGCAAAGTAGTTGTTACTACTTTGTCGTAACTAAGTTGTGGTAGCTACTCTGTTGTAACTACGTTTTGGAAACTACTCTGTCGTAACTACTCTGTGATACATACGTTGTTGTAACTACTTTATTTTAATTACTTTGTTGTAACTATTTTGGTGTAACTACTATGTGATAGCTACTCTGTTGTAACTACGTGTTGTAACTACGTTGTTGTAACTACTTTGTTGTAGCTATTTTGTTGTAACTAGGTTGATGTAACTATGTTTTTGTAACTACTTTGCTGTAACTACATAGTTGTAACTACGTTGTTGTAACTAATTTGTTGTAAGTACATTGTCGTCACTACTTTGTTGTAACTACATTGTTGTCACTTCGTTGTTGCAACTACATTGTTGTAACTACTTTGTTGTAATTGCTTTGTTGTAACTACTTTGGTGTAACTACTATGTTGGAACTATTCTGTTGTAACTACGTTGTTGTAACTACTTTGTAATAACTACTCTGTTGTAACTACTTTGTTGTAACTACGCTGTTTGGACTACTTTCTTGTAACTACGTTGGTGTATCTGTTTTGTTGTGATTACTTTGTCGTAGCTACTTTTTGTAACTACGTTGTTGTAACTGCTTTGTTGTAGATACTCTTTTGGAAATACAATGTTTTAACAATGTTGTTGTAACTACATTTTTTCAATTAATAAGTTGTAGCTACTTTGTTGTAGCTAGGTTCGTGTAACTACTTTGTTGTATCTATGATGTTGTTTTGTTGTAACTACTTTGTAGCAGCTATTATGTTTTAACTGTGTTTTGTTAGATTCTTGTAGCTGTTTTTTTAACTACGTTGTTGTAACTACGTAGTTGTAGCGATGTTGTTGTGACTACTTTGTCGTAGATACTTTTTGTAACTACGTTGTTGCAACTGCTTTGTTGTAGATACTATGTTGTAACTACTCTGTTTTAACTACGTTGTTGTAACTACATTTTTGCAACTAATAAGTTGTAGCTAGGTTCGTGCAACTACTTTGCTATAAATATTGTGTTGTAACTACTCTATTGTAGCTACTTTTTTGTAACTACTTTCTTGCAAGAACACTTTTGTAGCCACTCTGTTGGAACTCCTATGTTGTAAGTAAGTTCGTGTAACTACTCTGTTGTAACTACTTTGTTGGAACTACTTTTTTATAACTACTGTGTTGCAACTACTCTGTTGTAACTACTTTGTTGTAACTATGCTGTTGCAACAACTTTGTTTTAACTACTTTGTTGTAACTACTTAGTTGGAATTACTTTGTTGTAGCTAATTTGGTGTAACTACTATGTTGTAACTACGTTGTTGTAACTACGTTGTTGTAACTACTCTGTTGTAACTACGTTGTTGTAACTACTTTGTTGTAGCTACTTTGTTCTAATTACTTTGTAGTAATTACTTAGTTGTAACTACTTTGGTGTAACTACTATGTTGTAATTACTCTGATGTAAATTGGTTGATGTAACAATGTTGTTGTAACTGCTTTGTTGTAGCAAAGTGGTTGTCACTATTTTGTCGTTACTAAGTTGTGTTAGTTACTCTGTTGTAACTACCTTGTGGCAACTACGCCGCCGGCACTACTCTGTTATGCCTACGTTGTTGTAACTACTTTGTTGTAACTACGTTGTTGTAACTACGTTGTTGGAACTACTTTGTTGTAATTACTCTGTTGTAATTACTTTGTTGTAACTAGTTTGTTGTAACTGCTATGTTGTAACTACTCTGTTGTAGCTACGTTATTGTAACTACGTTGTTGTAATTACTTTGTTGTAACAACCTTGTTGTAGCTGCTTTCGTTGTAACTACTTTGGTGTAACTATGTTGTTGGAAATACTTTGGTGTAACTACGTTGTTGGAACCATGTTGTTGGAACTACGTTGTTGTAACCAATCTTGGTAACTACATTGTTGTAACTACGTTGTTGTAACTACTTTGTTGTAAGTACATTGTTGTCACTACTTTGCTATAACTATATTGTTGTCACTTCTTTGTTGCAACTACATTGATGTAACTACTTTGTTTTAATTGCTTTGTTGTAACTACTTTGGTGTAGCTACTATGTTGGAACTACTCTGTTGTAACTACGTTGTTGTAACTACTTTGCTATAGCTACTCTGTTGTAATTACTTTGTTGTAGCTATGCTGTTGTAACTACTTTGTTGTAACTACGTTGTTGTGGCTGTTTTATTGTGACTACTTTTTCGTAGCTACTTTTTATAACTACGTTGTTGTAACTGATTTGTTGTAGATACTCTGTTGTAACTACTTTGTTTTAACAATGTTGTAGTAACTACATTTTTGCAACTAATAAGTTGTAGTTACTTTGTTGTAGCTAGGTTCGTGAAATTACGCTGTTGTAACTATGTTGATGTGACTACTTTGCTATACATATTTTGTTGTAACTACTATGTTGTATCTGCGTTGTTGTAACTACGTTGTTGCAACTAAGTTATTGTAACTACACTGTTGCAACTACTCTGGTGTAACTACGTTTTTTTAACTACGTTCTTGTAACTACATTGTTGTAACTAATTTGTTGTAACTACTTTGTTGTAACTACTTTCTTGTAACTACACTTTTGTAACCACTCTGTTGTTGCTACTCTGTTGTAACTACGTTGTTGTAGGTAAGTTCGTGTAAATACTTTGTTGTAATTACTTTGTTATAACTACTATGTTGCTACTACTCTGTTGTAACTACTTTGTTGTAACTACGTTGTTGCAACGACTTTCTTTTAACTACTAGGTTCATGTAACTACTTTGTTGTAACTATGTTGTTGTAACTACTTTGCTATACAAATTTTGTGGTAACTACTCTGTTGTATCTGCGTTGTTGTAACTTCGTTGTTGCAACTAATAAGTTGTAGCTACTTTGTTGTAGCTAGTATCGTGTAACTACTTTGTTGTAACTTTGTTGTTGTAACTACTTTGCAATACATATTTTGTTGTAACTACTCTGTTGTAACTAATCTGTTGTATCTGCGTTGTTGTATCTACGTTGTTGCAACTAAGTTCTTGTAACTACTCTCTTGTAACTACTCTGTTGTAACTACTTTGTTCTAAGTAAGGTCGTGTAACTACGTTGTTGTAACTACTTTGTTATAACTACTATGTTGTAACTACAATGTTGTAACTACTTTGTTTTAACTACTTTATTGTAATTACTTTGTTGTAGCTAATTTGGAGTAACTACTCTGTTGTAACTACGTTGTTGTAACTACTTTGTTGTAGCTATTTTGTTGTAACTACGTTGTTGTAACTACTTTGTTGTAACTATGTTGTTGTAACTACGTTGTTGGAACTACTTTGTTGTAATTAATTTGTTGTAATTACTTTGTTGTAACAACTTTGTTGTAACTGCTTTTGTTGTAACTACGTTGGTGTAACTATGTTGTTGGATATACTTTGGTGTAACTACGTTGTTGTAACCACTTTTTGGTAACTACATTGTTGTAACAAAGTTGTTGTAAATACTTTGTTGTAACTATTTTGTTGTTGCTAATTGGTTGTAGCTACTTTGTCGTAAATAAGTTGTTATAATTACTTTGTTGGAACTACTCTGTTGTAACTACACTGTTATAACTACGTTGGTGTAACTACGTTGTTATAGCTATGTTGTTCTAATCACTTTGTTGTCAGTACGTTGTTGTAACTACTCTGTTGTAACAACGTTGTTCTAACTACTTTTTGTAACTATGTTGTTGTTTTATCTACTATGTTGTAACTACTTTGTTGTATCTACATTGTTGTAACTACTGTGTTGTAGCTGCTTTGTTGTCACTACTTTGTGGTAATTACTCTGTTGTAGCTACTCTGTTGTAACTACCTTGTTGCAACAACGTTGGTTTAAGTACTTTGTTGTAACTACTTTGTTGTAGCAAAGCGGTTGTTACTACTTTGTCGTAACTAAGTTGTGGTAGCTACTCTGTTGTATCTACGTTGTGGCAGCAACTCTGTCGTAACTACTCTGTTATACATATGTTATTTTAACTACTTTTTTGTGACTACTCTTTTTTAACTACGTTGTTGTAACTGCTTTGTTGTAGATACTCTGTTGTAACTACTCTGTTTTAACTTCCTTTGTTGTAACTACATTTTTGCAACTAATAAGTTGTAGCTACTTTGTTGTAGCTAGGTTCGTGTAATTACTTTGTTGTAACTATGTTGATTTGACTACTTTGCTATACATATTTTGCTGTAACTACTCTGTTGTAACTACTCTGTTGTATCTGCATTGTTGTAACTACGTTGTTGCAACTAAGTTATTGTAACTACACTGTTGCAACTACTCTGGTGTAACTACGTTTTTGTAACTATGTTCTTGTAACTACATTGTTGTTACTAATTTGTTGTAACTACTTTCTTGTAACTACACTTTTGTAACCACTCTGTTGTAGCTACTCTGTTGTAACTACGTTGTTGTAAGTAAGTTCGTGTAACTTCTTTGTTGTAACTACTTTGCTATAACTACTATGTTGCAACTACTCTGTTGTATCTACTTTGTTGCAACTACGTTGTTGCAACAACTTTCTTTTAACTACATTGTTGTAACTACTTAGTTGGAATTACTTTGTTGTAGCTAATTTGGTGTAACTACTCTGTTGTAACTACGTTGTTGTAGCTACGTTGTTGTAACTACTTTGTTGTAGCTACGTTGTTGTAACTACGTTGTTGTAACTACTTTGCTGTAGCTACTTTGTTCTAATTACTTTGCTGTAACTACTTTGTTGTAACTACTTTGGTGTAACTACTATGTGGTAATTACTCTGATGTAACAATGTTGTTGTAAATACTTTGTTGTAGCAAAGTGCTTGTCACAATTTGTTGTAACTAAGTTGAGTTAGCTACTCTGTTGTAACTACCTTGTGGCAACTACTCCGTCGTCACTACTCTGCTATGCCTATGTTGTTGTAACAACTTTGTTGTAACTACGTTGTTGTAACTATGCTGTTGGAACTACTTTGTTGTAATTATTCTGTTCGAATTACTTTGTTGTAACTACTTTGTTGTAACTACTATGTTGTAACTACTCTGTTGTAACTACGTTATTGTAACTACGTTGTTGTAATTACTTTGTTGTAACAACTTTGTTGTAGCGGCTTTCGTTGTAACTACGTTGGTGTAACTATGTTGTTGGAAATACTTTGGTGTAACTACGTTGTTGTAACTGCGTTGTAGTAACTACTTTGTTGTAACTACACTGTTGTAGCTACTTTGTTGTACTACTTTGTTGTAACTACATAGTTGTAACTACGTTGTTGTAACTACTTTGTTTGTAGGTACATTGTTGTCACTACTTTGTTGTAACTACATTTTGTCACTTCTTTGTTGCAACTACATTGTTGTAACTACTTTGTTGTAATTGCTTTGTTGTAACTACTATATTGAAACTACTCTGTTGTAACTACGTTGTTTTAACTACTTTGTTGTAACTACTTTGTTGTAACTACGTTGTTGTAGCTGTTTTGTTGTAACTACTTTGTAGCAGCTATTCTGTTTTAACTGCGTTTTTGTAACTACTATGTTGTAGTTACATTCTTGAAGCTGTTTTTTGTAACTACGTTGTTGTAACTACTATGTTGTAGCGATGTTGTTGTGATTACTTTGTCGTAGCTACTTTTTGTAACTACTCTGCTTTAACAATGTTGTTGTAACTACATTTTTGCAACTAATAAGTTGTAGCTACTTTGTTGTAGCTAGGTTCGTGTAACTACATTGTTGTAACTATATTGTTGTAACTACTTTGCTCTAAATATTTTGTTGTAGCTAATTTGGTGTAACTACTCTGTAGTAACTACGTTGTTGTAACTACTCTGTTGTAAGTACGTTATTGTAACTACGTTGTTGTAACTACTTCGTTGTAATTACTTTGTTGTAACAACTTTGTTGTAACTGATTTTGTTGTAAATACGTTGGTGTAACTATGTTGTTGTAAATACGTTGGTGTAACTATGTTGTTGTAACTACGTTCGTGTAACTACATTGTTGTAACTACTTTCTTATAACTACTTTCTTCTAACTACTTTCTTGTAACTACACTTTTGTAACCACTCTGTTGTAACTAATCTGTTTTAACTACGTTGTTGTAACTACATTTTTGCAACTAATAAGTTGTAGCTACTTTGTTGTAGCTAGTATCGCGTAACTACTTTGTTGTAACTATGTTGTTGTAACTACTTTACTATACATATTTTGTTGTAACTACTCTGTTGTGACTACTCTGTTGTATCTGCGTTGTTGTTACTACGTTGTTACAACTAAGTTCTTGTAACTACTATTTTGCAACTACTCGGTTGTAACTACATTGTTGTAACTACGTTCTGGTAACTACATTGTTGTAACTACTTTGTTGTAACTTCTTTCTTGTAACTACACTTGTGCAACCACTCTCTTGTAACTACTCTGTTGTAACTACGTTGTTCTAAGTAAGATCGTGTACCTACTTTGTTGTAACTACGTTGTTGTAACTACTTTGTTATAACTACTATGTTGTAACTACTCTGTTGTAACTACTTTGTTTTAACTACTTTGTTGTAATTACTTTGTTGTAGCTAATTTGGTGTAACTACTCTGTTATAACTACGTTGTTTTAACTACGTTGTTGGAAATACTTTGTTGTAACTACTTTGTTGTAATTACTTTGTTGTAATTATGTTGGTGTATCTACGTTGTTATAGCTATGTTGTTCTAATCACTTTGTTGTCAGTACGTTGTTGTAACTACTCTGTTGTAACAACGTTGTTCTAACTACATTTTTGTAACTATGTTGTTGGAACTACTTTGTTTTTTCTACTATGTTGTAACTTATTTGTTGTATCTACATTGTTGTAACTACTGTGTTGTAGCTGCTTTGTTGTAACTACTTTGTGGTAATTACTCTGTTGTAGCTACTCTGTTGTAACTACGTTGTTGTGACAACGTTGTTTTAAGTACTTTGTTGTAACTACTTTGTTGTAGCAAAGCGGTTGTTACTACTTTGTCGTAACTAAGTTGTGGTAGCTACTCTGTTGTAACTACGTTGTGGCGGCTACTCTGGCGTAACTACTCTGTTATACATATGTAGTTTTAACTACTTTGTTGTGACTACTCTGTTGTAACTACGTTGTTGTAACTGCTTTGTTGTAGATACTCTGGTGTAACTACTCTGTTTTAACTACGTTGTTGTAACTACATTTTGCAACTAATAAGTTGTAGCTATTTTGTTGTAGCTAGGTTCGTGTAACTACTTTGTTGTAACTATGTTGATGTGACTACTTTGCTATACATATTTTGTTGTAACTACTATTTTGTAACTACTATGTTGTATCTGCGTTGTTGTAACTACGTTGTTGCAACTAAGTTATTGTAACTACACTGTTGCAACTACTCTGTTGTAACTACTTTGTTGTCACTACGCTGTTGCAACAACTTTGTTTTAACTACTTAGTTGTAACTACTTAGTTGTAATTACTTGGTTGTATCTAATTTGGTGTAACTACTCTGTTATAACTACGTTGTTGTAACTACGTTGTTGTAGCTACTTTGTTGTAGCTACTCTGTTGTAACTACGTCGTTGTAACTACATTTTTGCAACTAATAAGGTGTAGCTACTTTGGTGTAGCTAGGTTCATGTAACTACTTTGTTGTAACTATGTTGTTGTAACTACTTTGTTATACACATTTTGTTGTAACTTCCATGTTGTAAATATTGTGTTGTAACTACTTTGGTGTATCTACTTTTGGTAATTACTCTGTTGTAGCTACTCTGTTGTAACTACGTTGTTGT
The DNA here is from genome assembly GCA_002080005.1 of Gigantidas platifrons. Lineage (NCBI taxonomy): Eukaryota > Metazoa > Mollusca > Bivalvia > Mytilida > Modiolidae > Gigantidas > Gigantidas platifrons. The sequence continues at coordinate 82,551 of MJUT01002255.1, read as the reverse complement.
ACGTACTTTGTTGTAACTACTTTTTTGTAGCAAAGTGGTTGTTACTACTTTGTCGTAACTAAGATGTGATAGCTACTCTGTTGTAACTACGTTTTGGCAACCACTCTGTCGTAACTACTCTGTTATACATACGTTGTTGTAACTACTTTGTTGTAATTATTGTGTTGTAATTACTTTGTTGTAATACTTTGGTGTAACTACTATGTGGTAGCTACTCTGTTGTAACTAAGTTTTGTAACTACGTTGTTGTAACTACTTTGTTGTAGCTATTTTGTTGTAACTGTTTTGTTGTAAAAAGGTTGATGTAACTATGTTGTTGTAACTACTTTGTAGTAACTACATAGTTGTAACCATGTTGTTGAAACTACTTTGTTTTATCTACTTTGTTGTAACTACTTTGTTGTAACTACATTGTTGTAACTACTGTGTTGTAGCTACTTTGTTGTAACTACTTTGTGGTAATTACT
>MJUT01002255.1:71462-81820 GCA_002080005.1 Gigantidas platifrons | reverse complement strand
ATTTTGTTGTAACTTCCATGTTGTAAATATTGTGTTGTAACTACTTTGGTGTATCTACTTTTGGTAATTACTCTGTTGTAGCTACTCTGTTGTAACTACGTTGTTGTACGTACTTTGTTGTAACTACTTTTTTGTAGCAAAGTGGTTGTTACTACTTTGTCGTAACTAAGATGTGATAGCTACTCTGTTGCAACTACGTTTTGGCAACTACTCTGTCGTAACTACTCTGTTATACATACGTTGTTGTAACTACTTTGTTGTAATTACTTTGTTGTAATTACATTGTTGTAACTACTTTGTTGTAATTGCTTTGTTGTAACTACTTTGGTGTAACTACTATGTCGGGACTACTCTGTCGTAACTACGTTGTTGTAACTATTTTGTTGTAACTACTTTGTTGTATCTACGTTGTTGTAGCTGTTTTGTTGTAACTACTTTGTAGCAGTTATTCTGTGTTAACTGCGTTTTTGTAACTACTATGTTGTAGTTACATTCTTGTAGCTGTTTTTTGTAACTACTTTGTTGTAACTACGTGGTTGTAGCGATGTTGTTGTGACTACTTTGTCGTAGCTACTTTTTGTAACTACGTTGTTGTAACTGCTCTGTTGTAGATACTCTGTTGGAACTACTCTGTTTTAACAATGTTGTTGTAACTACATTTTTGCAACTAATAAGTTGTAGCTACTTTGTTGTAGCTAGGTTCGTGTAACTACTTTGTTGTAACTATGTTGTTGTAACTACTTTGCTATACATATTGTGTTGTAGCTACTCTGTTGTAACTAATCTGTTGTATCTGCGTTGTTGTAACTACGCTGTTGTAACTAAGTTTGTGTAACTACTCTGTTGCATCTACTCTGTTGTAACTACGTTGTTGTATCTACGTTCTTGTAACTACATTTTTGTTACTACATTGTTTTAACTACTTTGTTGCAACTACTTTGTTATAACTACTTTCTTGTAACTACACTTGTGTAACCACTCTGTTGTAACTACTCTGTTGCAACTACTTTGTTGTAACTATGTTGTTGTAAATACGCTCTTGTAACTACATTGTTGTTACTACATTGTTGTAACTACTTTGTTGTAACTACTTTGTAATAACTACTTTCTTGTAACTATACTTTTGTAACCACTCTGTTGTAACTACTCTGTTGTAACCACTCTGTTGTAACTACTCCGTTGTAACTACGTTGTTGTAAGTAAGTTTATGTAACTACTTTGTTGTAACTACTTTGTTGTAACTACTTTGTTGTAACTACTAAGTTGCAACTACTCTGTTGTAACTACTATGTTGTGACTACGCTGTTTCAACAACTTTGTTTTAGCTACTTTGTTGTAATTACTTTGTTGTAGCTAATTTGGTGTAACTACTCTGTAGTAACTACGTTATTGTAACTACGTTGTTGTAACTACTTCGTTGTAATTAATTTGTTGTAGCTGCTTTTGTTGTAACTACGTTGGTGTAATTATGTTGTTTTAAATAATTTGGTGTAACTAAGTTGTTGTTATTACTTTGTTGTAACTATTTTGTTGTCGCTCATTGGTTGTAACTACTTTGTCGTAACTAAGTTGTTATACTTACTTTGTTGGAACTACTCTGTTGTAACTACACTGTTATAACTACGTTGGTGTAACTACATTGGTATACCTATGTTGTTCTAATCACTTTGTTGTCAGTACGTTGTTGTAACTACGTTTTTGTAACTATGTTGTTGAAACTACTTTGTTTTATCTACTCTGTTGTAACTACTTTGTTGTAACTACATTGTTGTAACTACTGTGTTGTAGCTACTTTGTTGTAACTACTTTGTGGTAATTACTCTGTTGTAGCCACTCTGTTGTAACTACGTTGTGGCAACTACTCTGGCGTAACTACCCTGTTATACATACGTTGCTTTAGCTACTTTGTTGCAACCACTCTGTTGTAACTACGTTGTTGTAACTGCTTTGTTGTAGATACTCGGTTCTAACTACTCTGTTGTAACTACGTCGTAGTAACTACATTTTTGCAACTAATAAGGTGTAGCTACTTTGTTGTAGCTAGGTTCATGTAACTACTTTGTTGTAACTATGTTGTTGTAACTACTTTGCTATACAAATTTTGTTGTAACTACCCTGTTGTAGCTACTCTGTTGCATCTTTGTTGCTGTAACTACGTTGTTGCAACTAAGTTATTGTAACTACGTTCGTGTAACTACATTATTGTAACTACTTTCTTATAACTACTTTCTTGTAACTACTTCCTTGTAACTACACTTTTGTAACCACTCTGTTGTAACTACTCTGTTGTAACTACTTTGTTGTAACTACTCTGCTGTATCTACATTGTGGGAACTACGTCGTTGTAAACAATGTTTGGTAACTACATTGTTGGAACTAAATTGTTGTAATTACTTTGTTGTAACTATTTTGTTGTAGCTAATTGGTTGTAACTACTTTGTCGTAACTAATTTGTTATAATTACTTTGTTGGAACTACTCTGTTGTAACTACACTGTTATAACAACGATTGTGTAACAACGTTGTTATAGCTATGTTGTTCTAATCACTTTGTTGTCAGTACGTTGTTGTGACTACTCTGTTGTGACAACGTTGTTCTAACTACGTTTTCGTAACTATGTCGTTGGAACTACTTTGTTTTATCTACTCTGTTGTAACTACTTTGTTGTAACTACATTGTTGTAACTATTATGTTGTAACTACTTTGGTGTAACTACTTTGTGATAATTACTCTGTTGTAGCTACTCTGTTGTAACTACGTTGTGGTAAGAACTTTGTTGTAGCTACTTTTTTGTAGCAAAGTGGTTGTTACTACTTTGTCGTAACTACGTTTTGGCAACTACTCTGTCGTAACTACTCTGTTATACATACGTTGTTGTAACTACTTTGTTGTAATTACTTTGTTATAGTTACTTTGTTGTAACTACTTTGGTGTAACTACTATGTGGTAGCTACTCTGTTGTAACTAAGTGTTGTAACTACGTTGTTGTAACTACTTTGTTGTAGCTATTTTGTTTTAACTGTTTTGTTGTAACTAGGTTGATGTAACTATGTTGTTTTAACTACTTTGTTGTAACTACATAGTTGTAACTACGTTGTTGTAACTACTTTGTTGTAAGTACATTGTTGTCACTACTTTGTTGTAACTACATTGTTGTCACTTCTTTTTTGCAACTACATTGTTGTAATTGCTTTGTTGTAACTACTTTGGTGTAACTACTATGTTGGAACTACTCTGTTGTAACTAGGTTGTTGTAACTACTTTGTTGTAACTACTTTGTTGTAACTACTTTGTTGTAACTACTTTGTTGTAACTACGTTGTTGTAGCTGTTTTGTTGTAACTACTTTGTAGCAGCTATTCTGTTTTAACTGCGTTTTTGTAACTACTATGTTGTAGTTGCATTCTTGTAGCTGTTTTTTGTAACTACGTTGTTGTAACTACGTGTTTGTAGCGATGTTGTTGTGACTACTTTGTCGTAGCTACTTTTTTAACTACGTTGTTGTATCTGCTTTGTTGTAACTACTTTGTGATAATTACTCTGTTGTACCTACTCTGTTGTAACTATGTTGTAGTAAGAACTTTGTTGTAGCTACTTTTTTGTAGCAAAGTGGTTGTTACTACTTTGTCGTAACTACGTTTCGGCAACTACTCTGTCGTAACTACTCTGTTATACATACGTTGTTGTAACTACTTTGTTGTAATTACTTTGTTATATTTACTTTGTTGTAACTACTTTGTTGTAATTACTTTGTTATAGTTACTTTGTTGTAACTACTTTGGTGTAACTACTATGTGGTAGCTACTTTGTTGTAAGTACATTGTTGTCACTACTTTGTTGTAAGTACATTGTTGTCACTACTTTGTTGTAACTACATTGTTGTCACTTCTTTTTTGCAACTACATTGTTGCAACTACTTTGTTGTAATTGCTTTGTTGTAACTACTTTGGTGTAACTACTATGTTGGAACTACTCTGTTGTAACTACGTTGTTGTATCTACGTTCTTGTAACTACATTTTTGTTACTACATTGTTTTAACTACTTTGTTGCAACTACTTTGTTATAACTACTTTCATGTAACTACACTTGTGTAACCACTCTGTTGTAACTACTCTGTTGCAACTACATTGTTGTTACTACATTGTTGTAACTACTTTGTTGTAACTACTTTGTAATAACTACTTTCTTGTAACTATACTTTTGTAGCCACTCTGTTGTAACTACTCTGTTGTAACCACTCTGTTGTAAGTACTCCGTTGTAACTACGTTGTTGTAAGTAAGTTTGTGTAACTACTTTGTTGTAACTACGTTGTTGTAACTACTAAGTTGCAACAACTCTGTTGTAACTACTATGTTGTGACTACGCTGTTTAAACAACTTTGTTTTAGCTACTTTGTTGTAATTACTTTGTTGTAGCTAATTTGGTGTAACTACTCTGTAGTAACTACGTTATTGTAACTACGTTGGTGTAACTATTTCGTTGTAATTTATTTGTTGTAACTGCTTTTGTTGTAACTACGTTGGTGTAATTATGTTGTTTTAAATAATTTGGTGTAACTAAGTTGTTGTGATTACTTTGTTGTAACTATTTTGTTGTAGCTCATTGGTTGTAACTACTTTGTCGTAACTAAGTTGTTATACTTACTTTGTTGGAACTACTCTGTTGTAACTACACTGTTATAACTACGTTGGTGTAACTACATTGTTATAGCTATGTTGTTCTAATCACTTTGTTGTCAGTACGTTGTTCTAACTACGTTTTTGTAACTATGTTGTTGAAACTACTGTGTTTTATCTACTCTGTTGTAACTACTTTTTTGTAACTACATTGTTGTAACTACTGTGTTGTAGCTACTTTGTTGTAACTACTTTGTGGTAATTACTCTGTTGTAGCTACTCTGTTGTAACTACGTTGTGGCAACTACTCTGGCGTAACTACCCTGTTATACATACGTTGCTTTAACTACTTTGTTGCAACCACTCTGTTGTAACTACGTTGTTGTAACTGCTTTGTTGTAGATACTCGGTTCTAACAACTCTGTTGTAACTACGTCGTAGTAACTACATGTTTGCAACTAATAAGGTGTAGCTACTTTGTTGTAGCTAGATTCATGTAACTACTTTGTTGTAACTATGTTGTTGTAGCTACTTTGCTATGCAAATGTTGTTGTATCTACCCTGTTGTAGCTACTCTGTTGCATCTGTGTTGTTGTAACTACGTTGTTGCAACTAAGTTATTGTAACTACGTTCGTGTAACTACATTGTTGTAACTACTTTCTTATAACTACTTTCTTGTAACTACTTCCTTGTAACTACACTTTTGTAACCACTCTGTTGTAACTACTCTGTTGTAACTACTTTGTTGTAACTACTCTGCTGTAACTACGTTGTGGAAACTACGTCGTTGTAAACAATGTTTGGTAACTACATTGTTGGAACTAAATTGTTGTAATTACTTTGTTGTAACTAAGTTGTTGTAACTACTTTGTTGTAACTAAGTTGTTGTAATTACTTTGTTGTAACTATTTTGTTGTAGCTAATTGGTTGTAACTACTTTGTCGTAACTAATTTGTTATAATTACTTTGTTGGAAATACTCTGTTGTAGCTACACTGTTATAACAACGATTGTGTAACAACGTTGTTATAGCTATGTTGTTCTAATCACTTTCTTGTCAGTACGTTGTTGTGACTACTCTGTTGTGACAACGTTGTTCTAACTACGTTTTCGTAACTATGTCGTTGGAACTACTTTGTTTTATCTACTCTGTTGTAACTACTTTGTTGTAACTACATTGTTGTAACTATTATGTTGTAACTACTTTGGTGTAACTACTTTGTGATAATTACTCTGTTGTAGCTACTCTGTTGTAACTACGTTGTAGTAAGAACTTTGTTGTAGCTACTTTTTTGTAGGAAAGTGGTGTTACTACTTTGTCGTAAATACGTTTTGGCAACTACTCTGTCGTAACTACTCTGTTATACATACGTTGTTGTAACTACTTTGTTGTAATTACTTTGTTATAGTTACTTTGTTGTAACTACTTTGGTGTAACTACTATGTGGTAGCTACTCTGTTGTAACTAAGTGTTGTAACTACGTTGTTGTAACTACTTTGTTGTAGCTATTTTGTTTTAACTGTTTTGTTGTAACTAGGTTGATGTAACTATGTTGTTTTAACTACTTTGTTGTAACTATGTTGTTGTAACTACTTTGTTGTAAGTACATTGTTGTCACTACTTTGTTGTAACTACATTGTTGTCACTTCTTTTTTGCAACTACATTGTTGTAATTGCTTTGTTGTAACTACTTTGGTGTAACTACTATGTTGGAACTACTATGTTGTAACTAGGTTGTTGTAACTACTTTGTTGTAACTACTTTGTTGTAACTACTTTGTTGTAACTACTTTGTTGTAACTACGTTGTTGTAACTACGTTGTTGTGGCTGTTTTGTTGTAACTACTTTGTAGCAGCTATTCTGTTTTAACTGCGTTTGTGTAACTACTATGTTGTAGTTGCATTCTTGTAGCTGTTTTTTGTAACTACGTTGTTGTAACTACGTATTTGTAGCGATGTTGTTGTGACTACTTTGTCGTAGCTACTTTTTGTAACTACGTTGTTGTAACTGCTTTGTTGTAGATACTCTGCTGGAACTACTTTGTTTTAACAATGTTTTTGTAACTACATTTTTGCAACTAATAAGCTGTAGCTACTTTGTTGTAGCTAGGTTCGTGTAACTACTTTCTTGTATCTATGTTGTTGTATCTACTTTGCTATACATATTGTGTTGTAGCTACTCTGCTGTAACTAATCTGTTGTATCTGCGATGTTGTAACTGCGTTGGTGTAACTACGTTCTTGTAACTACATTGTTGTTACTACATTGTTGTAACTACTTTGTTGCAACTACTCTGTTGTAACTACGTTGTTGTAACTACTTTGTTGTAACTACTTTGTTATAACTAAATTATTTAACTTCACTTTTGTAACCACTCTGTTGTAACTACTCTGTTGTTCCCACTCTGTTGCAACTACTCTGTTGTAACTACGTTGTTGTAAGTAAGTTCGTGTAACTACTGTGTTGTAACTACGTTGTTGTAAATACTATGTTGCAACTACTCTGTTGTAACTGCTTTGTTGTAACTACGCTGTTGCAACAACTTTGTTTTAGCTAGTTTGTTGTAATTACTTTGTTGTAGCTAATTTGGTGTAACTACTCTGTTGTAACTACGTTGTTGTAACTACTATGTTATAACTACGTTATTGTGTCTACGTTGATGTAACTACTTCATTGTAATTACTTTGTTGTAACAACTTTGTTGTAACTGCTTTTGTTGTAACTACGTTGGTGTAACTAAATTGTTGTAATTACTTTGTTGTAACTAAGTTGTTGTAACTACTTTGTTGTAACTAAGTTGTTGTAATTACTTTGTTGTAACTATTTTGTTGTAGCTAATTGGTTGTAACTATTTTGTCGTAGCTAAGTTGTTATAATTACTTTGTTGGACTACTCTGTTGTAACTACACTGTTATAACTACGTTGGTGTAACTACGTTGTTATAGCTATATTGTTCTAATCACTTTGTTGTCAGTCCGTTGTTGTAACTACGCTGTTGTAACAACGTTGTTCTAACTACGTTTTTGTAAGTATGTTCTTGAAACTACTTTGTTTTCCCTACTCTGTTGTAACTACTTTGTTGTAACTACATTGTTGTAACTACTGTGTTGTAGCTACTTTGTTGTAACTACTTTGTGGTAATTACTCTGTTGTAGCTACTCTGTTGTAACTACGTTGTTGCAACAACGTTGTTTTAAGTACTTTGTTGTAACTATTTTTTGTAGCAAAGTGGCTGTTACTACTTTGTCGTAACTAAGTTGTGTTGTAACTACGTTGTGGCAGCTACTCTGTCGTAACTACTCTGTTATGCATACGTTGTTTTAACTATGTTGTTGTAACTACTTTGCTTTACATATTTTGTTGTAACTACTCTGTTGTAACTACTCTGTTGTATCTGCGTTGTTGTAACTACGTTGTTGCAACTAAGTTATTGTAACTACTTTGTTGTAACTACGTTGTTGTAACTACTTTGCTACGAATACTCTGTTGTAGCTACTCAGTTGTAACTACTCTGTTGCAACTACTCTGTTGTAACAACGTTGTTGTAACTACGTTCGTGTAGCTACATTGTAACTATCTTCTTGTAACTACTTTCTTGTAACTACACTTTTGTAACCACTCTGTTGTAACTACTCTGTTTTAACTACTCTGTTGTAACTACTTTGTTATATCTACTCTGTTGTAGCTACTCTGTTGTAAGTACTCTGTTGTAACTACGGTATTGTAACTACGGTGTTGTAACTACGTTCTAGTAACTACATTGTTGTAACTACTTTGTTGTAACTACTTTCTTGTAACTACTCTGTTGTAACTACTCTATTGTAACTACTCTGCTATAACTACGTTGTTTTAACTACGTTGCTGTAAGTAAGTTTTTGTAACTACTTTCTTGTAACTACGTTGTTGTATCTACTTTGCTATAACTATTCTGTTGTAAATACTTTGTTGCAACGACGCTGTTGTAACTACTTTTTTTTGTATCTACGTACTTGTAGCAGTGTTGTAAAACTACTTTGTTGTAGCTACCCTGTTGTCACTATTCTGTTGTAGATGTTTCGTTGTAAATACTCTGTCGTAGCTACTTTTTGTATCTACTCTGTTATAACGGCGTTGTTGTAACTACGTTACTGTAACTACGTTAATGTAACTACCGTCTTGTAACTAATCATCAATACAGCAATCCAGTCTGTATTAAATGATATAGTGTACATTAAATCATATATTATACATTAAATGATACAGACTACATTAAATGATAAAGTGTATATTAAATAATGCAGTCCACATTAAATGATGCAGTCTAAATTATATTATACAGTCTACATTGCATGATACAGTTAACATTAAATGATACAGTATACAATTCTCAGCTGCTTGAATCAGCAATGAACTGCAGTCTTTTTAGTTACTATCTTCAGAAAACACTTTGATGCTTTCCATAAACGATTCATATGGAGATACATGATATATGTCTTTCTAATTAAAAAATATTGATAGTTGTCCTAATGATATCACAATTTGATGGATTCTAAGGTTCCGTTATACAACAATTTTAACCACAAAATAAAAAATCATGAAGTATTTGTTACTGGGTTGTGGCACTAACCCCTCGATATATTACTATTTTGTAACTACGTTGTTGTAACTACTTTCTTGTAAATACGTTGTTGTAACTACTTTGTTGTAAATATCTAACTATAATCACCAATACAGCAATCCAGTATGTATTAAATGATAAGTCTACATTAAATCATACATTCTACATTAAATGATACAGTCTATATTAAATGATATATTATGCATTTAATTATACAATCTACATTAAATGATACATTCTACATCAAGTGATATGGTGTACATTAAATAATATAATCAATATTAAATTATACAGCATACAGTCAATGATAAAGTTAACAGTAAATGATACAGTCTATATTAATTGATACTGTCTACATTAAATGATATAGTCCACATTAAATGATACAGTGTACATTAAATGATACAGTGTACATTAAATGATACAGTCTATTTTATATGATACCGTCTACATTAAATGATAAAGTGTACATTAAGCAATATAGTCCACATTAAATTATGCAGTATAAATTAAATTATACAGTCTACATTAAATGATACAGTTAAGATTAAATGATACAGTATACATTTCTCAGCTGCTTGAATTAGCCGTGAACTACAGTCTTTGTTACTTGCTCTCTTCAGAAAACACTTTAATGTTTTCCATAAAAGAATAATATGGAGATACATGATTGATGTTTTCTAATTAAAATATTTATAGTTGTCCTAATGATATAACAATTTGAGGGATTTCAAGGTTCCGTTATACAATCATTTTAACCACAAAATAAAAAAATCATCAACAATTTGTTACTGGGTTGTGGCACTAAACCCTCGATATATTACTCTGTTGTAACTACGTTGCTGATAGCATGGAGAGTCATATATCTGATAAAGTATAAACTAAAGGTACATATTTTAATATATACAGAATGTTAAACATGAGTGAGATATCAGTTATAGAACACCACGCTTTCAACTATCTACCAGCTTTAGAGAACATTTTAGTACAATGTAGTTGATTAGACTAATGTAATAGTGTAGATAAAATCTGGTTTTCAATTTCAGATTATAATGTAAACTGATAGAATGTAAATTAAGAAAATCCCAGGGTACCTCAATATGATTCATTATTGGACATTAAGACCATCTCAGAATGCACAACA
>MJUT01002255.1:29533-65191 GCA_002080005.1 Gigantidas platifrons | reverse complement strand
AATGATAGACTTACAGTAAATGATGCAGTCTATGTTAAATGATACATCCTCTATTAAGTGATGTAATCCACATTAAATGAAACAGCTACATCAAATGATACAGTCTGCATTGAATGATTCAATCTACATTAAATGATACAGTATACATTAAATGATACACTCTAAGGTAAATGTTGCAGTCTTCATTACATGATACAGTCTACATTTAATCAGACAGTCTATATTAAATGATACAGTCTACATTAAATGATACAGTCTGCATTAAATGATACACACTACGTTAAATGATATAGTCTACATTAAATGGTACAGTTTCTTTCAATGATCCAGTCCATATTAAATGATACAGTTTACATTAAATGATACAGTCTACATTAAATGATACAAACTACATTAAATGATACAGTCTACATTAAGTGATACAGTCTAAATTTAGTGTTGTAGTCTACATTAAATGATACACTCTACATTAAATGATACACTCTAAGGTAAATGTTACAGTCTTCATTACATGATACAGTCTACATTCATTGATAGACTTACAGTAAATGATGCAGTCTATGTTAAATGATACAGTCTCTGTTAAGTGATGCAATCTACATTAAATGAAACAGCTACATCAAATGATACAGTCTGCATTGAATGATTCAATCTACATTAAATGATACAGTGTACATTAAATGATACACTCTAAGGTACAGTCTACATTTAATCAGACATTCTATATTAAATGATACAGTCTACATTAAATGATACACACTACATTAAATGATACAGACTACATTAAGTGACACAGTCTACATTAAGTGATACAGTCTACATTTAGTGATGTAGTCTACATTAAATGATACACTCTACATTAAATGATACAGTGTACATTAAATGATACAAACTACATTAAATGATATAGTCTACATTAAATGATACAGTTTCATTCAATGATCCAGTCCATATTAAATGATACAGTCTACATTAAATGATACAGTCTACATTAAATGAAACAAACTACATTAAATGATACAGTCTACATTAAGTGATACAGTCTATATTTAGTGATGTAGTCTACATTATATGATACACTCTACATTAAATGATACACTCTAAGGTAAATGTTACAGTCTTCATTACATGATACAGTCTACATTCAATGATAGACTTACATTAAATGATGAAGTCTATGTTAAATGATACAGTCTCTATTAAGTGATGCAATCTACATTAAATGAAACAGCTACACCAAATGATACAGTCTGCATTGAATGATTCAATCTACATTAAATGATACAGTATACATTAAATGATACAATCTAAGGTAAATGTTGCAGTCTTCATTACATGATACAGTCTACATTTAATCAGACAGTCTATATTAAATGATACAGTCTACATTAAATGATACAGTCTGCATTAAATGATACACACTACATTAAATGATACAGACTACATTAAGATATACAGTCTACATTAAATGATGTAGTCTATATTAAATGATACAAACTACATTAAATGATACAGTCTACATTTAGCGATATAGTCTACATTACGTGATACAGTGTACATTAAATGATACAGTGTACATTAAATGCTACAAACTACTTTAATTGGTACAGTCTATGCTAAATAATACGGTCTATGCTAAATGATCCAGTATATGTTAAATGATTTTGTCTATATTAAATGCACATTAAAAAATGCAGTCTACATAAAATGAAACAGTATACATGAACTGAAATAGTCAATATTAAATGATACAGTGTACATTATATGATACAATATAAGGTAAATGTTGCAGTCTTCATTACATGATACAGTCTACATTTAATTATACAGTGTACATTAAATGATACAGTCTATATTAAATGATATAGTATATGTCACATGATAGAGTATATGCTAACTTATGCAGTCTGCATTAAACGATACAGTCTACATTCAATGATAGACTTACATTAAATGATGCAGTCTATGTTAAATGATACAATCACTATTAAATGATACAGTCTACATAAAATGAAACAGTATACATTAACTGAAATAGTCAATATTAAATGATGCAGTCTTCATTACATGATACAGTCTACATTTAAAGATACAGTCTACATTTAAAGATACAGTCTACATTCAATGATACAGTCTACATTCAATGATAGACTTACATTAAATGATGCACTATATGTTAAATGATACAGTCTCTAATAAGTGATGCAGTCTACATTAAATGAAACAGCTACATCAAATGATACAGTCTGCATTGGATGATTCAATCTACATTAAATGATACAGTATACATTAAATGATACAATCTAAGGTAAGTGTTACAGTCTTCATTACATGATACAGTCTACATTCAATGATAGACTTACAGTAAATGATGCAGTCTATGTTAAATGATACAGTCTCTATTAAATGATTCAAACTACATTAAATGATATTGTCTACATTAAATGATACAGTTTCTTTCAATGATCCAGTCCATATTAATTGACACAGTCTACATTAAATGATACACTCTACATTAAATGATAAACTCTAAGGTAAATGTTACAATCTTCATTACATGATACAGTCTACATTCAATGATAGACTTACAGTAAATGATGCAGTCTATGTTAAATGATACAGTCTCAAATGATACAGTCTGCATTGAATGATTCAATCTACATTAAATGATACAGTATACATTAAATGATACACTCTAAGGTAAATGTTGCAGTCTTCATTCAATGATACAGTCTACATTCAATGATAGACTTACATTAAATGATGCACTATATGTTAAATGATACAGTCTCTATTAAGTGATGCAGTCTACATTAAATGAAACAGCTACATCAAATGATACAGTCTGCATTGAATGATTCAATCTACATTAAATGATACAGTATACATTAAATGATACAATCTAAGGTAAGTGTTACAGTCTTCATTACATGATACAGTCTACATTCAATGATAGACTTACAGTAAATGATGCAGTCTATGTTAAATGATACAGTCTCTATTAAGTGATTCAATCTACATTAAATGATACAGTATACATTAAATGATACACTCTAAGGTAAATGTTTCAGCCTTCATTACATGATACATTCTACATTTAATCAGACAGTCTATATTAAATGATACAGTCTACATTAAATGATACAGTCTGCATTAAATGATACACACTACGTTAAATGATACAGACTAAATTAAGTGATACAGTCTACATTAAGTGATACAGTCTACATTTAGTGATGTATTCTACATTAAATCATACACTCTACATTAAATGATACAGTGTACATTAAATGATACAAACTACATTAAATGATATAGTCTACATTAAATGATACAGTTTCTTTCAATGATCCAGTCCATATTAAATGACACAGTCTACATTAAATGATACACTCTACATTAAATGATAAACTCTAAGGTAAATGTTACAGTCTTCATTACATGATACAGTCTACATTCAATGATAAACTTACAGTAAATAATGCAGTCTATGTTAAATGATACAGTCTCAAATGATACAGTCTGCATTGAATGATTAAATATACATTAAATGATACAGTATACATTAAATGATACACTCTAAGGTAAATGTTGCAGTCTTCATTAGATGATACAGTCTACATGTAATCAGACAGTATATATTAAATGATACAGTCTACATTAAATGATACAGTCTGCATTAAATGATACACACTACATTAAATGATACAGACTACATTAAGTGATACAGTCTACAATAAGTGATACAGTCTACATTTAGTGATGTAGTCTACATTGAATGATACACTCTACATTAAATGATACAGTGTACATTAAATGATATAGTCTACATTACATGATACAATTTCTTTCAATGATCCAGTCTATATTAAATGATACAGTCTACATTAAATGATACCGTCTACATTAAATGATACAAACTACATTAAATGATACAGTCTACATTAAGTGATACAGTCTAAGGTAAATGTTACAGTTTTCATTACATGATACAGTCTACATTCAATGATAAACTTACAGTAAATGATGAAGTCTATGTTAAATGATACAGTCTCTATTAAGTGATGCAATCTACATTAAATGAAACAGCTACATCAAATGATACAGTCTGCATTGAATGATTCAATCTACATTAAATGATACAGTATACATTAAATGATACACTCTAAGGTAAATGTTGCAGTGTTCATTACATGATACAATCTATATTTAATCAGAGAGTCTATATTAAATGATACAGTCTACATTAAATGATACAGTCTGTATTAAATGATACACACTACATTAAATGATACAGACTACATTAAGTGATACAGTCTACATTAAATGATGTAGTCTATATTAAATGATACAAACTACATTAAATGATACAGTCTATATTAAGTCATACAGTCTACATTAAATGATACAGTCTACATTTAGCGATGTAGTCTACATTACATGATACAGTGTACACTAAATGATACAAACTACATTAAATGATGCTGTCTACATTAAGTGATACAGTCTACATTTAGCGATGTAGTCTACATTACATGATACAGTGTACATTAAATGCTACAAACTACATTAATTGGTACAGTCTATGCTAAATAATACGGTCTATGCTAAATGATCCAGTATATGTTAAATGATTTTGTCTATATTAAATGCACATTAAAAAATGCAGTGTACAAAAAATGAAACAGTATACATGAACTGAAATAGTCAATTTTAAATGATACAATCTGCATTAAATGATACATTGTACATTATATGATACACTCTAAGGTAAATTCAAATTAAATGATGCAGTGAACATAAAATGATACAGTCTACTTTAAGTGATAAAGTCTACATTAAATGATACAGTCTACATTAAATGATACAAACTACATTAAATGATACAGTCTATATTAAATGATACAGTCTACATTGAATGATACAAACTACATTAAATGATGCAGTATACATTTAATGATGTAGTGTACATTAAATATTACACTCTACATTAAATGATACAGTGTACATTACATGATACAGTTTCTTTCAATGATCCAGTCCATATTAAATGATACAGTCTACATTACATGATACGTTCTACATTACTTGATACAAACTACACTAAATGATACAGTCTACATTCAGTGATACAGTCTACATTAAATGATACAGTCTATATTAAATGATACAGTCTACATTGAATGATACAAACTACATTAAATGATGCAGTATACATTTAATGATGTAGTGTACATTAAATATTACACTCTACAATAAATGATACAGTGTACATTAAATGATACAGTTTCTTTCAATGATCCAGTCCATATTAAATGATGCAGTCTACATTAAATGAAACAGTTACATTAAATGATGCAGCTACATCAAATGATACAGTCTAAATTTATTTATACAGTCTATATTAAATGATACAATGTACATTAATTGATACAGTCTACCTTAAATGAAATAGCTACATAAAACGATACAGTATATGTTAAATGATATAGTCTATGTCACACGATACAGTCTACATTAAATTATGCAATCTACATTAAATTATACAGTCAACATTAAATGGTACAGTCTATGCTAAATGATACGGTCTATGCTAAATGATCCAGTCTATGTTAAATGATTTAGTCTATATTAAATGCACATTAAAAATGCAGTCTACATAAAATGAACCAGTATACATGAACTGAAATAGTCAATAAATGATGCAATCTACATTAAATGATAATCTACATTAAATGATACAGTATACATTAAATGATACACTCTAAGGTAAATGTTTCAGTCTTCATTATATGATAGAGTGTACATTGAATTATACAGTCTACATTAAATGAAACAGCTACATCAAACGATACAGCCTATGTTAAATGATACAGTAGATGTCACATGATACAGTCTATGTTATCTTATGCAGTCCACAATAAACGATACAGTGTACATTAAATGATGCAGTCTACAATCAATGATAGACTTACAGTAAATGATGCAGTCTATGTTCAATGATACAATAACTATTAAATGATGCAGTCTTCATTAAATGAAACAGCTACATCAAATGATACAGTCTGAATTAAATGATTAAATATACACCAATGATACAGTCTATGCAAAGTGATTTAGTCTACATTAAATTCAAATTAAATGATGCAGTGAATATACAATGATACAGTCTACTTTAAGTGATACAGTCTACATTAAATGATACAGTCTACATTAAATGATACAAACTACATTAAATGGCACAGTCTACATTAAGTGATACAGTCCACATTAAATGATGCAGTCTACATTTAGTGATGTAGTTTACATTAAATGTTACACACTAAATTAAATGATACAGTGTACATTAAATGATACATTTTCTTTCAATGATCCAGTCCATATTAAATGATACAGTTTACATTAAATGATACACTCTACATTAAATGATACACTGTATATTAAATGATACAGTTTCTGTCAATGATCCAGTCCATATTAAATGAGGCAGTCTACATTAAATATAACAGCTAAATTAAATGATGCAGCTACATCAAATGATACAGTCTACATTAATTTTTACAGTCTACATTAAATGATACAATCTACATTAATTGATACAGTCTACATTAAATGAAACAGCTACATAAAACGATACAGTCTATGTTAAATGATATAGTATATGTCACATGATACAGTCTATATTAACGTATGCAGTCTACATTAAAACGATACAGTCTACATCAAATGATACAGTCTGCATTAAATGATAAAATCTACACCAAATGATGCAGTCTATGTTGAATGAATTAGTCCACATTAAATTCAAATTAAATGATGCAGTGAACATAAAATGATACAGTCTACTTTAAGTGATACAGTCTACATTAAATGATACAGTCTACATTAGATGATACAGTATACATTAGATGATACAAACTACATTAAATGATACATTCTACATTTAGTAATGCAGTATACATTAAATGATACAGTCTACATTTAGTGATGTAGTCTACATTAAATGATACACTCTACATTAAATGATACAGTGTACATTAAATGATACAGTTTCTTTCAATGATCCATATTAAAAAGCTACATAAAACGATACAGTCTATGTTAAATTATATAGTATATGTCACATGATACAGTCTACATTAAATTATGCAGTCTACATTAAATTATGCAGTCTACATTAAATGATACACTCTAAGGTAAACGTTGCAGTCTTCATTATATGATACAGTCTACATTGAATTATACAGTCTACATTAATTTTTACAGTCTACGCTAACTGATACAATCTGCATTTAATGATACAATCTACATTAAATGAAACAGATACATCAAACGATACAGTCTGTGTTAAATGATATAGTATATGTCACATGATACAGTCTATGTTAACTTATGCAGTCTACATTAAACGATACAGTCTACATTAAATGATGCAGTCTACATTCAATGATAGACTTACAGTAAATGATGCAGTCTATGTTATATGATACACTCACTATTAAATGATGCAATCTTCATTAACTGAAACAGCTACATCAAATGATATAGTCTGCGTTAAATGATTAAATCTACACCAAATGATACAGTCTATGCTAAGTGATTTAGTCTACATTACATTCAAATTAAATGATGCAGTGAACATAAAATGATACAGTCTACTTTAAGTGATACAGTCTACATTAAATGATACAGTATACATTAAATGATACAAACTACATTAAATGATATAGACTACATTAAGTGATACAGTGTACATTAAATGATACAGTCTAGATTTAGTGATGTAGTGTACATTAAATGATACACTCTATATTAAATGATACAGTGTACATTAAATGATTCAGTTTATTTCAATGATCCTGTCCATATTAAATGATACAGTCTACATTAAATGATACAGTCTACATTAAATGATACAAACTACATTAAATGATACAGTCTACATTAAGTGATACAGTCTACATTAAATGATGCAGTCTACATTTAGTGATGTAGTGTACATTAAATGCTACACTCTACATTAAATGAAACAGTGTACATTAAATGATTCAGTTTATTTCAATGATCCTGTCCATATTAAATGATACTGTCTACATTAAATGATACAGTCTACATTAAATGATACAAACTACATTAAATGATGCAGTCTACCTTAAGTGATACAGTTTGCATTTAGTGATGTAGTGTACATTAAATGCTACAGTCTACATTAAATGATACAGTGTACATTAAATGATGCAGTCTACATTTAGTAGTGTAGTGTACATTAAATGCTACACTCTACATTAAATGATATAGTCTACATTAAATGATACAAACTATATTAAATGATACGGTCTACATTAAATGATACAAACTACATTAAATTATATAGTCTACATTAAGTGATACAGTGTACATTAAATGATGCAGTCTACATTTAGTAGTGTAGTGCACATTAAATGCTACACTCTACATTAAATGATATAGTCTACATTAAATGATACAAACTATATTAAATGATACGGTGTACATTAAATAATACAAACTACATTAAGTGATACAGTCTACATTAAGTGATACAGTCTACATTAAATGATACAGTCTACATTTAGTGATGCAGTCTTCATTAAATGATACAGTGTACATTAAATGATACAAACTACATTAAATGACATAGTCTACATTAAGTGATACAGTTTCTTTGAATGATCCAGTTCATATTAAATGATAGAGTCTACATTAAATGATACGGTCTACATTAAATGATACAGTTTCTGTCAATGATCCAGTCTACATTAAATGAAACAGCTAAATTAAACGATGCAGCTACATCAAATGATACAGTCTACATTAATTTTTACAGTCTACATTAAATGATACAATCTACATTAATTGATACAGTCTAAATTAAATGAAACATCTACATAGAACGATACAGTCTATGTTAAATGATATAGTATATATGTCACATGATACAGTCTATGTTAACGTATGCAGTCTACATTAAAACGATACAGTCTACATCAAATGATACAGTCTGCATTAAATGATTAAATTTACACCAAATGATGCAGTCTATGTTAAATGATTTAGTGCACATTAAATTCAAATTAAATGATGCAGTGAACATAAAATGATACAGTCTACTTTAAGTGATACAGTCTACATTAAATGATACAGTCTACATTAAGTGATACAGTCTACATTAAATGATGCAGTCTACATTTAGTGATGTAGTGTACATTAAATGCTACACTCTACATTAAATGAAACAGTGTACATTAAATGATACAAATTACATTAAATTATAAAGTCTATATTAAATGATACAGTTTCTTCCAATGATCCAGTCCATATTAAATGATACAGTCTTCATTACATGATACAGTCTACATTGAATAATACAGTCTACATTAAATGATACAGTCTACATTAAATGATACAATCTACATGAAATGTTACAAACTACATCAAATGATACAGTCTTCATTAATTTTTACAGTCTACACTAACTGATGCAATCTGCATTTAGTGATACAATCTACATTAAATGTTAAAAACTACATCAAATGATACAGTCTTCATTAATTTTTACAGTCTACACTAACTGATGCAATCTACATTTAGTGATACAATCTACATTAAATGAAACAGGTACATCAAACGATACAGTCTATGTTAAATGATATAGTATATGTCATATGATACAGTCTATGTTAACTTATGCAGCCTACATTAAAAGATACAGTCTACATTAAATGATACAGTCTACATTAAATGCACATTAAATGATGCAGTCTACACTAAATGAGGAAGTTACATCAAATGATGCAGCTACATCAAATGCTACAGTCTTCATTAATTTGTACAATCTACATTAAATGATACAATCTGCATTAAACGATACAGTCTACATTAAATGAAACAGCAACATCAAACGATACAGTCTACATTAAATGATACAGTCTACATTAATTGGTACAGTCTATGGTAAATGATACGGTCTATGCTAAATGATCTAGTGTCTGTTAAATGATACAGTCTTCATTAAATGAAACAGCTGCATCAAATGAAGCAGCTACATTAAATGATAGTCTACATTAATTGACACATTCCACATTAAATGATACAAAATATATTAAGTGAAACAGTCTATGTTCAATGACTTAGTCTATGTTAAATGCACATTAAATGATGCAGTCTACATAAAATGAAGCAGTCTATATTAACTGAAATAGTTTATATTAAATTATAAAATCTCCATTAAATGATAAGTATAAATTAATTGATACAATCTACATTAAAAGATACAGTCTACATTAAATGATACAGTTTATTTACATGATCCTGTCCATATTAAATGATACAGTCTACATTAAATGCACATTAAATGAAACAGCTACAACAAATGATGCAGTTGCATCAAATGATACAGTCTACATGAATTTTTACAGTTTACATTAACTGATACAATCTACATTAAATCATAGAGGCTACATTAAATGAAACAGGTACGTCATACGATACAGTCTATGTTAAATGATATAGTCTATGTCACACTATAGAGTCTACATTAAATGATACAGTCTAAATTAATTGGTACAGTTTATGCTAAATGATACGGTCTATGCTAAATGATCCAGTCTATGTTAAATGATGCAGACTTCATTAAATAAAACATCAGCATCGAATGATAGTCTACATTAATTGACACATTCTACATTAAATGATGCAAAATATATTAAATTATACAGACTATATTACATGCACATTAAATGATGCAATCTATATTAGATGATAGAGTCTACATTAAGTGCACATTAAGTAATGCAGTCTACATTAAATGATGCAGTCTACATTAAATTAAACAGCTACATCAAATGATACAGTCTGCATTAAATTATTAAATCTATATCAACTGATACAGTCTACATTACATGATATTGCTACATTAAATGATACAGTCTATGTTAAATGATTTATTCTATATTAAATGCACATTAAATGATACAGTCTATATAAAATGAAACAGCATACGTTAACTGAAATAGTCAATATTAAATGATACAATCTACATTAAATGATACAGTGCACATTAAATGATACAAACTGCATTAAATGATACAGTCTACATTAAATGATACATTTTCTTTAAATGATCCAGTCCATATTAAATGATACAGTCTACATAAAATGAAACAGTATACATTAACTGAAATAGTCAATATTAAATGATACAATCTTCATTAAATGATACAGTATACATTGAATGATAAACTCTAAGGTAAATGATGCAGTCTTCATTACATGATACTGTCTACATTTAATTATACAGTCTACTTTAAATGATACAAGCTACATTAAATGATACAGTATACATTAAATGATACAAACTACATTAAATTATACAGTATACATTAAATAATACACTTTAAGGTAAATGATGCAGGTTTTTTTTACATGATACAGTCTACATTAAATGATACAAACCACATTACATGATACATTCCACATGAAATGATACAGTTTCTTTAAATGATCCAGTCCATATTAAATGATACCGTCTACATTAAATGCACATTAAATGATGCAGTCTACAATAAATGATGCAGTCTACATTATATGAAACAGCTACATCAAATGATGCAGCGACATCAAATGATACAGTCTACATTAATTTTTACAGTCTACATTTAATGATAGAGTCTACATTAAATCATATAGTCTACCATAAATGAAACAGCTACATCAAACGATACAGTATATGTTAAATGATATAGTATATGTCACATGATACAGTCTACATTAAATTATGCAGTCTACATTAAATGATACATTCTACATTAATTGGTACAGTCTATGCTAATTGATACGGTCTATGCTAAATGATCCAGTCTCTGTTAAATGATACAGTCTTCATTAAATGAAACAGCTGCATCAAATGAAACAGCTACATTGGATGATAGTCTACATTAATTGACACATTCTACATTAAACGATACAAAACATAGTAAATGATACAGTCTATGTTCAATGACTTAGTCTATGTTAAATGCACATTAAATGATGCAGTCTACATAAAATGAAGCAGTCTACATTAACTGAAATAGTCTATATTAAATGATACAATCTTCATTAAATCATAAGTATACATTGAATGATACAATCTACATCAAATGATAAGAATACATTAAATGATTCGCTCCTAGGTAAATGATGCAGTCTTCATTACATGATGCAGTCTACATTTAACGATGTATTCTACATTAAATGATACAGTGTACAATAAATGATACAAACTACATTAAAATATACAGTCTACATTAAATGATACAGTCTACATTCAATGATAGACTTACATTAAATGATGCAGTTTATGTTAAATGATGCACTCTCTATTAAATGGTACAGTCTACATTAAATTCACATTAAATGATGTAGTCTACATAAAATGATACAGTCTACATTAAATGATACAGTCTACTTTCAATGATACACTTACATTAAATGATGCAGTCTATGTTAAATGATGCAGTCTCTATTAAATGGAAGAGTCTACATTAAATTTACATTAAGTGATGCAGTCTACATATAATGATACTGTCTACATTAATTGATACCGTCTACATTAAATGATATAGTCTATATGAAATGATACAATGTACATTAAATGTACATTAAATGATGCAATCTATATTGAATGATACCGTCTACATTACATGATACATTTCTCAACAACTAGAATCCGCCGCGAGCTGCAGTCTTTGTTACTTCCTGAATAAGACTAGCTTGTTTAGTTCTTCCTGAATAAATGCATAAATTCACATAACTGTTCAACATTTCAAATGTATACCTGTATTAATATATGTATTGTTTTCGATAACAAAGAGAGTCATATATCTATCAAAGTATAAACTAAATGCATGTGTTGAATATTTACAGAGATTTATCATTTAATAAAATAGCATTTATAGAGGCCAACGCTTTCAACAATCTACCAGCTTTACAGCAACTGTAAGTACCATGTATTAGATTAGTTCAATTGTAATGTTGAAGAGTAACGCAATATAGTAGATACAATCTGGGTTTCAATTTCAGATTATAATTTAAACTGATAGAATGTAAATTAAGACGATACCATAGTATCTAAATATGATTCGTTATTGGACATTAATACCATCTAAAAATGCACAACATTATAAATTCCGTACATCAAGACATCCACAAAGCCCTCATATGTGAACGGATAGAAAAAAGCAAAACTTGGACTTGATGATGAAGGCAGAGTAATCAGAGGTGATATGAATACATTATAGTTTACATTAAATGATACAGTCTACATTAAATGATACAGTCTACATGAAATGATACAGTCTACATTAAATGTACATTAAGTAATGCAGTCTACATTAAATGATACAGTCTACATTAAATGATACATGTCTAAACTACTAGAATTCGTTGCTAGCTGCAGTCTTTGTTACTTCCTTAATAATACTAGCTTGTTTAGTTATTCTTAGATAAATGCATAAAGTCATATAACAGTTCAACATTTCGAATATGTACTAGTATTAAGATATGCATTGTTGTAGAGAACAAAGAGAGTCATATATCTATCAAATTATAAACAAAATGTATACATGTTGAATATTTACAGATATTTAGCAAGCAATGTAATATCATTTATGGAAGAGCATGCTTTCAGCAATCTACCAGTTTTACAGGAACTGTAAGTACCATGTAGTAGATTAGTTCAAATGTAATGTTGAAGAGTAACATACTAGTGTAGATGAAATATGGGTTTCAATATCAGATTATAATTTAAACCCGCGAGGCTTCAGAAGTGGTGGAATATGATTTTTATTTCACGGAATATGATTTTTGTCCTGTGTGACCACGTGTTCTGATTTTTAGCCATTGTCCAATGCAATTCATCTATTTATGGTAATTAATATATGATGTATAATAATATTCATTATTGGACATTAATTAGATCATCTCAAAATGCACAACATTATCAATTTCGTACATCAAGACATCCACAAAGCCCTCATATAAAGGAAAGAAAAAAGCAGTAATTGTACTTAATGATGAAGACAACGTAATCACAGATGATATTAATAGATTAAAGCGAAGCCGAAATATATATTATTTTATTATAATGTCACTCTATTGTTGACGTTTTTCTATTGGTTACTAATATGAAAAAAAACATTTGAATTATTTATTGTACCTGATGATCGGTGTAAACAGTGGAAGCGTATATAAAATGTGATTGAAGCTCCAGAATTATGTTAATTTTTTTATTAAAAATATATATATTATATATATATATATAGTCTACTGGAGTGAAATATGTTGGTTTATCCAATAATTTGATGTGATAATCAAGCCGGGAATATAAGCCAGTATCCAACTGATAGGTTCAGTGATATGGACATGTTCTTTTTTGTAAGTGACGTCCCATCATCGCTTCATATTTGTACGCGTTTTGAAAGTTAAATTACAATAAGAAAATGCAATAAGAATAAATATAGCATGCATGTGTAGAAGCCTATGAAATAGGTAGGAATGTATACGTATATAATCCTGGATTATCAAAAAGTGAAAACAGCTGCTAAATTTAATGAAAAGAACAGAAACAAAACAAAAGTAGCACATTAAACTTTGACCAGTGCACTGAACTTGTTTTCGTTATTGTTGTTGTTGACTGACACCTGACACGGCTCTCCACGAGTAAACGTGTTTCTTAACTGGAACACAATATTGTAATTCAATGCCAATCAGTCTCTCTGATGCTGTGTGTGTAGAAGATATTCAACAAATATGCATTCAACAGTCTCTGGATTCACCCTACCGAGGATCGAACTCAAGATATATCTACACTATTCATTACAACAGAGTGGATGTACTTTCATGATATGTCACAATGCTATGTTTTAGCAGGAACATACGGTAAATGATACAGTCTATATTAAATGATACAGTCTACAATAAATGATACAGTCCACATTAAATGATACAGTCTATACTAAATCATATAGTATACATTAAATGATACAGTATATATTACATGATGTAATCTACATTAAATGCTACCGTCGACATTAAATGATGCAGTCTAAAATAAATGGTACAGTCGACATTAAGCAATGCAGTCTCCATTAAATGATACGTTCTACATTAAATTGTGTAGTCTACATGAAATGATAAATTATACATTAAATGATACAGTCGTAAATAAATGGTACAGTCGACATTAAGCGATACAGTCTAAATTAAATGAAACGTTCTACATTAAATAGTACAGTCTAAATTAAATGATACAGTCTACATTGCATGATACAGTCTACAATAAATGATACAATTTATAATTAAATGATACAGTCTACATTAAATGATACAGTCTACTTGAAATGGTACGTTCTACATTAATTTATGCAGTCTAACATTTCTCAACTACTTGAATCCACCGCGAGTTCCAGTCTTTGTTGCTTCCTGAATACGACTAACTTGTTTAATTCTTATTAAATAAATGCATACATTTATGTAACAGTTCAACATTTCGAATGTATACCAGTATTAATATATTAATATATGTATTGTGTTAGAGTGCAAAGATAGTCATATATCTAGCAAAGCATCAACTAAATATATGTGATATTTTCAGAGATGTATCCTTCAATGCAATACCAAATATATCGTACCATTTCAACAATCTACCAGCTTTACAGCAACTGTAAGTACCATGTAGTAGATTAGTTCAAATGAAGTGTAACGTAATTGAGTAGAACAAATCTGAGTTTCAATTTCAGATTATAATTTAAACTGATATAATGTAATTTAAGAAGATCCCATGGTACCTAAATACGATTCATTTTTGGACATTAGCACCATCTCAAAATGCCCAACATTATCAATTTCGTATTTCAAGACATCCACTAAGCCCTCAAATGTGAACGGATAGAAAAAAAGCAAAAATTGTAATTGATGATGAAGGCTGAGTATTCAGAGGTAATATGAATACATTATAGCTTACATTAAATTATACAGTTACATTAAATAATCCAGTCTATATTAGATGATACAGTCTACATTAAATGTACTTTAAATGATGCAGTCTACAATAAATGATGCAGTCTACATTAAATGACACAGCTACATCAAATGATGCAGCAATATCAAATGATACAGTCTACATTAATATATACAGTCTACACTAAATGATACAATATACATTAAATTATGCAGTCTACATTAAATGATAGAATCTACATTAATTGATAAATTCTATGTTATATGATACAGTCTATGTAAAATGAAACATCTTCATTAAATGAAACAACTACATCAAATTATAGGCTACATTAATTGATACATTCTACACTAAATGATACAATCTACATTAAATAATACAGTAAACAATAATTGATACAGTTGCAATACATTATACAATCTAAGATAAATGATACAGTCTACATTACATGCACATTAATTGATGCAGTCTATATTAGATGATATAGTCTACATTAGATGCACATTAAGTGATGCAATCTACATTAAATGATGCAGTCTAAATTAAATGAAACAGCTACATCAAATGATACAGTCTACATTAAATGATTCAATCTACATCAAACGATACAGTCTACATTAATTGACACAGTCTAAATTAAATGATACAGTCTACATTCAATGATACATATACATTAAATGATGCAGACTATGTTAAAAGATACAGTATCTATTAAATGGCACAGTATACATTAAATTCACATTACATGATGCAATCTACATATAATGATACAGTCTATGTTAAATGATACATTTCTCAACAACTAGAATCCGCCGCGAGCTGCAGTCTTTGTTACTTCCTGAATAAGAATAGCTTGTTAGTTCTTCCCGAATAAATGTATAAATTAATATAACAGTTCAATGAATGTATACTAGTATTAATATATGTATTGGTTTAGATAACAAAGAGAGTCATACATCTATCAAAGTATAAGCTGAATGTATGTGTTCAATATTTACAGAGATGTATCAAGCAATGATATATCAATGATAGGGGAGAATGCTTTCAACAATCTACCAGCATTAGGGAGTCTGTGAGTACAATGTAGTAGATTAGTTCAAATGTAATGTTGCAGAGTAACGTAATATAGTAGAAAAAATATTGGTTTCAATTTCATATTATAATTTAAACTGATAGAATGTAAATTAAGAAGATCCCATAGTACGTAAATATGATCCATTATTGGACATTAAGATCATCTCAAAATGCACAACATTATAAATTTCATACATCAAGATATCCACAAAGTCCTCATATGTGAACGGATAGAAAAAAAGCAATAATTGTAATTGACGATGGGCGCAGAGTAATCAGAGGTTATATGAATAATTTATAGTTTACATTAAATTATACAGTCTACATTAAATGATGAATTTAAAGTAAATGATACATTTAAATTAAATGATACATTCTACATTAAATGCACATTAAATGATGAAGTCTACTATAAATGATGAAGTCTACTATAAATGATGAAGTCTACTATAAATGATGCAGTCTACGTTAAATGAAACAGCTACAATAATTGATACAGTCTACCTTAAAAGATACAATCTACATTAAATGATACAGTCTACATTAAAAGAAACAGCTACATCAAACGATACAGTATAAGTTAAATGATACTGTCTACATTACATGCACATTAAATGATGCAGACTATATTAGATGATATAATCTACATTAAGTGCACATTAAGTGATACATTCTACATTAAATGATGCAGTCTACATTAACTGAAACAGCTGCATCAAATTAAACAGCTACATCAAATAATACAGTCTACATTAATTGATACATTCTACATTAAATGATGCAATATACATTAAATGATACAGTCTAAATTAAGTGATATAATTGCATTAAATGATACAGTATAAGTAAAATGATACAGTCTACATTACATGCACATTAGAAAATGCATACTATATTAAATGATAGAGTATACATTAAGTGCACATTAAGTGATAAAGTCTACATTAAATGATGCAGTCTACATTAAATGAAACAGCTACATCAATTGATACAGTCTACATTAAAATAATCAATCTACATTAAATGACAGAGTCTACATTAAATGATACAGTTACATTAAAAGATACAGTCTATGTTAAATGATATAGTCTACATTAAATGCAAGTCAAATGATACATTCTACATGAAATGAAGCATTCTATATTAAGTGAAACAGCTACATCAAATGAAACAGCTACATCAAATGATACAGTCTACATTAAATGAAACACTCTATATTAAATGATACACTCTAAGGTAAATGATGCAGTCTTCATTATATGATTCCGTCAACATTTAATGATACAGTCTAAGTTAAATCATACAGTCTACATTAAATAATGCAAACTACATTAAATGATACGGTCTACATTAAATAAAATAGTAACATTAAATGATGCAGTCAACATTAAATGATACAGTCTGTATTAACTAATGTATTCTACATTCAATGATACATTTCTCAACAACTAGAAACCCCCGTGAGCTGCATTCTGTGTTACTTACTGAATAAGACTAGCTTGTTTAGTTCTTCCTGAATAAATGCATATATCTATTTAACAGTTCAACATTTCGAATGTATACTACTATTAATATATGTATCGTTTTAGAGAACAAAGAGAGTCATATATCTATCAAAGAATAAACTAAATGTATATGTTGAATATTTACAGAAATTTATCATGGAATGCAATAACATTTATAGAAGACAACGCTTTCAACAATCTATCAGCTTTACAGGAACTGTAAGTACCGTCTAGTATATTAGTTCAAATGTAATGTTGAAGAGTAATGTAATATAGTAGATAACATCTGGATTTCAATTTCAGATTATGATTTAAACTGATAGAATGTAAATTAAGAAGATCCCAGAGGACCTAAATATGTTTCATTATTGGACATTAATTAGACCATCTGAAAATGCGCAACATTATAAATTTCGTATATCAAGACATCCACAAAGCCCCCAAATGTGAACGGACAGAAAAAAAAACCCCCAATAATTGTACTTGATGATGAAGTCAGGGTAATCAGAGGTGATATGAATACATTATAGTTTACATTAATTGATACAGTCTACATTAAATGATACAGTCTACAGTAAATGATACAATGTACATTAAATGTACATTAAATGATACAGTCTACATTAAATGATACAATTCTCAACTACTAGAATCCGTTGCGAGCTGCATTCTTTGTTGCTTCCTAACTAAGACTAGCTTGTTTAGTCATTCCTGAATAAATGCATAGATTCATATAACAGTTCAACATTTCGAATGTATACTAGTATTAATATATGTATTAATTTAGAGAGCAAATAGAGTCATATATCGATCAAGGTATAAACTAAATGTATGTGTTGAATATTTACAGAGATTTATCATGGAATAAAATATCATTTATAGAAGACAATGCTTTCAGCAATCTACTACCTTTACGAACTCTGTAAGTACCATGTAGTAGACTAGTTCAAATGTAATGTTGAAGAGTAACGTGATATAGTATATAAAATCTGGGCTTCAATTTCAGATTTTAATCTAAGCTGATAAAATGTAAGTTAGGAAGACCCCAGAGTACCTAAATATGTTTCATTATTGGACATTAATTATACCATCTGAAAATGCGCAACATTATAAATTTCGTACATCAAGACATCCACAAAGCTCTTAAATGTGAACGGACAGAAAAAAGCAATAATTGTATTTGATGATGAAGGTAGAGTAATCAGAGGTGATATGAATACATTATAGTTTACATTAAATGATACAGTCTACATTAAATGATACAGTCTACATTAAATGGTACAGTCTACATTAAATGATGCAGTCTACATGAAATAATACAGTCTACATGAAATGATACAGTCTACATTATATGATACATGTCTAAACTACTAGAATCCGTTGCGAGCTGCAGTCTTTGTTACTTCCTTAATAAGACTAGCGTGTTTAGTTCTTCCTGAATAAATGCATAAAATCATATAACAGTTCAACATTTCGAATGTATGCTAGTAATAATATATGTATTGTTTTAGAGAACAAAGAGAAGTCATATATCGTTCAATGTGTAAACTAAATGTATGTTTTGAATATTTACAGAGATCTATCATGGAATGAAATATCATTTATAGAAGACCACACTTTCAACACTCTACCAGCTTTACAGCAGCTGTAAGTACCATATAGCGGATTAGTTCAAATGTAATGATGCAGATTAACGTAATAGTGTAGATGAAATATGGGCTTCAATTTCAGATTATAATTTAAACTGATAGAATGTGAATTAAGAAGACCCCAGAG
The DNA here is from genome assembly GCA_002080005.1 of Gigantidas platifrons. NCBI lineage: Eukaryota > Metazoa > Mollusca > Bivalvia > Mytilida > Modiolidae > Gigantidas > Gigantidas platifrons. The sequence continues at coordinate 44,818 of MJUT01002255.1, read as the reverse complement.
TACCTAAATAAGTTTCATTATTGGACATTAATTAGATCATCTCAAAATGCACAACATTATACATTTCGTACATCAAGATTTCCACAAAGCCCTCAAACGTGAACGGATAGAAAAAAGCAATAATTGTACTTGATGATGAAGTAATCAGAGGTGATATGAATATATTATTGTTTATGTTAAATGATACAATCTAAATTAAATGATACAGTCTACATGAAATGATACATTGTACATTAAATGTACATTAAATGATGCAGTCTACATTAAATTATACATTTCTCAACTACTAGAATCCGCTGCGAGCTGCAGTCTTTGTTATTCCCTTAATAAGGCTAGCTTGTGTAGTTCTTCTTGAATAAATGCATCAATTCATATTGCATATCGTCATTTCGAATTTATACTAGTATTAATATATCTATCAAAGTATAAACTAAATGAATGTGTTGAATATTTACAGAGATCTAAGCAACAACATAATACAAAATATATCGTACACCTTCAACAATCTACCAGCTTTACAGCAACTGTAAGTACAAAATGTAGTTGATTAGTTTAAATGTAATAGTGAATATTGACGTAATAGTGTAGATGAAATAGGGATTCAATTTCAGATTATAATGTAAGCTGAAAATAAATTAAGAAGACCGCATAGTACCTAAATACGATTTGATATTGGACATTAAGACCACTTCAGAATGCACAACATTATAAATTTTGTACATTAAGACATACACAAAGCACTGAAATATTAACGGAATGAAAAAAAAAAAAACTTGATGACAAAGACATAATAATTATGTGATCAATACATTAAAGTGAAGCCGATATATATATAAATATTCTACTGGAGTGAAATATCTGGGCTTATCCTGTAATTTGATTTGTTAATGAAGCCGGATCATAGGTAGGGCCGGTGATATGGATTTGCATTTTTTTGTAAAATGATGTTTCATCATCGCTTTTTCTTTTACCCATTTTTACCCATTTTGAAAATTAAATTACAATAAGAAAATGCAATAAGAATAAAAATAGCATCAATGAGTAGAAGCTTATGAAATCGATAGGAATGTATACGTATATAATCCTGGAATGTCAAAAAAGTGAAAAAAAAACTAAATTAAATGAAAAAACTGAAATAAAATAAAATTAGCATAGTAAGCTTTGACCAACACACTGACATTGTTTTCTTGAGTGTTGTTCTTGACTGAAACAGCTCTCCACGGGTAGCCATGTTTCTCTACTGGACACATTTTTCTAATTCCATGCCAACCAATTGTTGGTCTTTCTCCTTCATGCTACGTACGTAGTGGATAAGCAGCAAATACAAATTATATGCTACATTCTACATTAAATGCACGAGCCTGAGTGGCTCAACGATTTAGGTCGCTGGATCTAACAACTCATACAATCCTATCACCATTACAGCGTGGGTTCGCGCCCAGCTTTGTAAATTACAAAAAAGGTGCACTCGACTCGCAGCCGCAAGTGATAAAGTTTACCAGTTGCTTGCCTATGGTCGGTGGTTATCTCCAGGTACTGCGGCTTCCTGCATCACTAAAACTGGTCGCCATGATATAGCTGAAATATTGTTGAAAGGGGCGTTAAAGACCAAAAATCAATCAATCAATTACATTAAATGATAAAATCTATATTAGATGATGCAATCTATATTAGGTGATACACTCCACATTAAATGACACAGTCTACATTAAATGATACAATCCCCATTAAATGCTAGAGTCTACATTAAAGGATGCTGTCCATATTGAATGATACAGTCCACATAAATGTATACAGTCCACATTATATGATACAGTCTACATTAAATGATGCAGTCTACATTAAATGATACAGTCCACATTAAATGATACAATCCGTATTAAATTATACAGTCTATAATAAATAATACAGTCCATATTAAATGATACAGCCTACATTAAATGATACAGTCTACATTATATGATACAGCCTACATATAGTGATACAGTCTACATTAAATGATACAGTATACAGTAAATGATACAGCCTACATTACTTGATATATTCTACATTAAATGAAACAATCTACATTAAATGATACAGTTACATTAAATGATACAGTCTATGTTAAATGATGCAGTCTAGAGTAGATGATACAATCTACATTAAGTGCACATTAAGTGATGCAGTCTACAATAAATGATGGAGTCTACATTAAATGAAACAGCTACACCAAGCAATGGAGCTACATCAAATGATGCAGTCTTCATTAATTGATAGTCTACATTAAATGACACAGTCTATGTTAATTGATAGTCTACATTAAATGATACAGTCTACATTAAATGATACAATCTACATTAAATAATAGAGTCTACATTAAAGAGTATAAATTATATTTCATGATACAGTATATATTAAGTGATATAATCTACATTAATTGATACAGTCTACCTTAAATAATACAGTTACACTAAATTATACTGTCTACCTAAAATTATACAGTCTACATTAATTGATAGAGGTTATGCTGAATGATACAGTCTATGCTAAATGATACCGTCTACATCAAATGATGCAGTTACATCAATTGATACAGTGTACATTAATTTATACAGTCTACATTAAATGCTACAATCTACATTAAAAGATACAGTCTACATTTAATTAAACAGTTACATCAAATGATACAGTCTATGTTAAATGATATAGTCTATGTTACATGATATAGTCTACATTAAATTAAACAATCTACATTTATTGATACAGACTACATTAATTGATACTGTCTATTATAAATGATACAGTCTATGCTAAATGATACAGGGTTCATTAAATGAAACACTGTCTCAAATGAAACAGTTACATCAAATGAAACTACATTAATTGATACATTCTACATTAAGTGATGGAATCTACATTATATGATACAGACTACAATAAGTGATACAGTTGCATTAAATGATACATTACATACACATTAAATGATGCAGTCTATATTAGATGATAGAGTATACATTAAGTGGGCATTAAATGATACAGCTACATTAAGTGATGGAGTCTATGTTAAATGATACAGTCTACATTAAATGCACATTAAAGGATGCAGTATACATAAAATGAAGCAGTCTACATTAAATGCACATTAAAGGATGCAGTATACATAAAATGAAGCAGTCTACATTAAATGCACATCAAAGGATGCAGTATACATAAAATGAAACAGTCTACATTAAGTGAAACAGTAAACATTAAATGATACAATCTACATTAAATGATACGCTCTAAGGTAAATGATGCAGTCTTCATTATATGATACAGTCTACATTTAAAGGAGACAGGAAGTGAATTTTGTATAAATTACAACTAAATGATAAAACGTTTATATATATTTTAGAAAAGGTCACATAATGCTTTCTATAAAAAAAAATTCACGTCTTACCCTTATAAAATCTATATTGAAAATCAATTAATATTCCGCGCGCAATTTATTTGCACGATTATCTACCTTTACGTAATACGTCACACGTGCCATTCAGTTGATGTAAACACACTGCAAAGTACCTGAACATATTCAAAATTAATAATATGCGACGTGCATTTAAAACATGCAAACACGATATTATTGTAAAAGTATATATTTAGTATGGTGTGTAAATAGAATATAAATGTAGAACTGTCAGGCCAAGGGAAAGGAATGTTTAAATTTCCGCAAGTTATGGATTTCGTTCAATCGAATAGCTCTACTGAGTAGTACATTTGTGCAAAGCTCTTTACAAATGAACAGTTTGTGGTAAATCCCTTATTTGTCGCTTCCATCGGGTATAAAATGAAGAAATTAGTTGTAAAGCCTGACGCTGAACCAATTTTTTTTAACTTGCCGACAAAGGAATCAGTGCGGAAGAAAGAGAAAAGTTTGTCGTTACTCTCAAGCTGCCGCAAAATGAATACGAACAGAGGTAAGTTAATTCAACTTTGTGTTTCTATTTTAATGTGTTTTACGTGTTGTGAAAAAAAAATTGATTTTTTTTAACAAGTTGGTCGTATCATTTTATAAGATAATGACGCTATGGTTTTCGCACAGGTTGTGAAGATGTTTCATTGACAACCCCCTAGAGTCTACTAACTAATCCTAATAACCAATCATTTTAGTAATATAGGAATAACATCTGCAACTTGTCAATACGCAACAATGTTTATTTATATTTGTCCTCCTTGACACTTTTTTTTTTGCATCTTTTTGTTTTGTTTTGGGTGTGTGTGTGTTTTCTTTTTTTTGGGGGGGGGTGGCTCAATTCAGTTTTGCAGTAATAGAAAATGTGTTGTCCTATTCATTTAATTTGTAGATTAAGTTGTACAACAGAAACAAAATATACACTTTTCAACAAACAAACAAAATCTTATTTAATCCATTTATCTAGTAAATAATATCAAAACACGATTTTTTGCAACATTATTATTTTGAACAATTAGTAAAATATCTTAGACTAATTTTTACCCTCAAATTGATTTGACACTAAGAAAAAATTGCATAGACATAAGTACAAATGCATTTAATCATTTGTTCCATTTTTTCTCTTTTAAAACTTGACAAAAATATTGGATAAGGATGATGATGTTGAACCAAACTACACAGATAACAGTACATGTATCCAGGAGGCTGAAAATGGAACATGTGAAATGCAGCGAGATGGACTAGTGACATATATTTGAATACCAGAATGAAACAATGCTTATATACATACAAAAAGCACAGCAATTGTCTGAAATCTTTTGTGTGTGTATGCAGTGCAGCAATTTAAATGATATACTTCAGCTTTTACTTCAATAATAACTAAGATGAGTGAACATTAATATATTAAACAATTTTTTTTTAAAGTAAATCTTCACAATATACAAAATGTATATAGATATAACTGTTTTTTTCCAGTATCTCCATCTTTTTATTTTTCTTGTATCATTTTCAGGAGAGTGTTTGTTGTTTAACGCCAACTCAGCAATTTTTTAGCTACAGTATAATATGGCAAGAACAAGCTAATTTTCGAAGAAATGATGATGAGGTCTGCTTTATACTAGACCAACAGTCCTGGATAGACATGTCACCCCATTTTGACACATTATCCTGATTCTGAACCAACCAGTCTTTGCCCTTTCTCCTTAATGCTGCGTGCGTGGCAGAGAAGCAACAAATACCAATTTTATAGTCTTTGGTTTGACCCGATTGGGACTCGAACCCACAATCATCTGCACTTGAGAGTATGCTAACCATTACACCACCAATGTGGTTCATTTCAGGAGAAGAAAGGATTTGGATACCAATATGTATTTCAGACTGAAGTGTTGACTGCTGCAACACCAACAGTTTACCTACACTGTAACAGGACATCATCAATATTTCCCATCTGAACATGAAGAATGGTTTGAGGTGGACACAAATGAGGATGAAACTGATCCAGACTGGACTCCATCAACAGAAAAATGTGTAGATAATGCATCACCAGCAATGTCTAGATTTCAGAGAGAATAACAAATAATAATAAAAATATATATTATATTTAGTCTTCTAATTGTTTTTTTTTATTTGGATATCTAAATCCACAATACTGCTGAGAAGGAAACTGGTCTCTTATTGCATTAATAACACAAGAAGGCAACACTTTACAGTTTATTTTTCCTAACCAGTGGTAAATCCATCGAACAAATCTGCTATAGACACTGGCAATATATCTGTATAATCTGAAATATTAAGAATAACTACATTTTGCATATGGAGATTTAGATACAAAAAAACAAATTATTAATGTTCATGGAGAGTTGTGACTGTGGAAATGTTTTCTTGTTAATGATGATAACATATATTTGTTTAGGCCATATTGAAGAAAGCACTAAAAATTTAATTTGCATTTTTCAAGTCTCTCCAATTGTTGAAAACAATTGTCTTGATCAAAATCAAACAAATGAGTGTATGTCTTCTAACACAATTTAATAATTCACATATACAAAACTAAGGTCGAATGGACCTGAATTCATAAAACTTCACAATATGTAAGGATCTAGCTATGCTATAGATGAAAAAGTTGACATTGCTAGAAAACAGATACAGTTCTACATGTACAATTGTCTATTTCACATTAATCACTTAAATTATTTGTACTCTGAAATTTTACATGTAAACCCACCCCCTTTGCAAGTTAAATGGTCGGTCCCTAACTACATTTAGGATATAAAGTTGAGATACAGAAAAAAAATACATGATGATGCACAAAAAGCATACAGACTCAGAGTATTAGCAAAGCATACACCCCCCTTTTTCCATTTACATATCGATATTTTAATTACTACAAGCTATTTGTTTTGAGATATAAAAATTGTAAAATAATTGGATCAGACTAGCTTGTTTAGTTCTTCCTGAATAAATGCATAAATTCATATTATAGTTCAACATTTCGAATGTATACTAGTATTAATATATGTATTGTTTTAGAGAACAAAGAGAGTCATATATCTATCAAAGTATAAACTACATGTATGTGTTGAATATTTACAGACGGTTATCATTGAATAACATATCATTTATAGAAGATCACTCTTACAACAATCTACCAGCTTTACAGTATATGTAAGTACCATGTAGTAGATTAGTTCAAATATAATGTTGAAGAGTAACGTAATATAGTAGATACAATCTGGGTTTCAATTTCAGATTATAATTTAAACTGACAGAATGTAAATTAAGAAGATCCCATAGTAAATAAATATGATTCATTACAATACATTAAGACCATCTCAAAATGTACAACATTATAAATTTCGTACATCAAGACATCCACAAAGCCCTCATATGTTAACTAACAGAGAAAAGCAATAATTGTACTTGATGATAAAGTCAGAGTAATCACAGATGATGTGAATAAATTATAGTTTACATTAAATTATACAGTCTACATTAAATGATACAGTCTACATTAAATGATATAGTCTACGTTAAATGATACAGTCTTCATGAAATGATACAGTCTACATTAAATATACATTTAGCAATGCAGTCTGCGTTAAATGATAGAGTCAAAATTAAATGATACATTTCAGTAAGTAATAAAGACTGCAGCTTGCGTAGTGCTTCTTGAAAAAAGGGAGTGCATTTATATTAAAGTTCAACATTACGAATGCATAGTAATATATATATATATATATATATATATATACAGGAAATAAATTATATTATACCAACATCTAAGCAAGTGGCAACTATACAATATATCTGTCCCACTGGATCTCAAAGTTACTTGTGATACTATGTTAATACTAAATGTTATATACGTCTGAAAATTAAACCAAACAGTGTTAGAATTAGATGTTTGAGCGGTCAAATGTTTGTTCTTCCCTCGACGGGATTTGAACTCGCACCATTGATACACTGCAGCACCGATCGCTTAGCCTTATGTCCAGCGCCCTAGACCACCCGAACACATATCTCCATAAACTATGGAGCTTCAATAATCGAAGTTTTACCTTGTCTCGTTAGGAAAATCTAGAGATAGATATAAGACATGTGTCTAAACGAGTGTAGATGGTTCATATATACTTAATGTTATAATTTGACATCAATCTAACTCAGCAATTTTTAATATATTGTATAGGATAATGAAGAACTCATTATACAGTCGCAGGAAATAAAGTATATTATACAAACATCTAAGCAAGTGACAACCATGCAATATATCTGTTCCACTGGATCTCAAAGTTACTTGTGATACTAGGTTAATACTAAATAGTATATACGTCTGAAAATTAAACCAAACAGTTTTAGAATTATATGTTTGAGCAAATATTTGTTCTTCCCTCGACGGGATTTGAATTCACGCCATTGATACACTGCAGCACCAACCGCTTAGCCTTATGTCTAGCGCTATATATATATATATCACAAAGACAGCCATATAGTTCACAAAGTATAACCTAAAGGTAATTTGTTTATTATTTACAGATATATATTCCTCAATAATGTTATCAATATCATTATCTGTAATATTAGATGGCATGGTAGACATTGGCTGTGTTATCAATATCATTATCTGTAATACTAAATGACACTGTATACGTTGGCTGTGTTAGTTTCGTATTTTATAAGTAATCACTCAATCTATCGAGAAGCTCAGTGTTTGTTAAATAGCCGCCCAATCTATCATGAAGCCCAGTATTGTTAAATAGCAGCCCAATGTACCACGAAGACCAGTATTGGTAAATAGCAGCCCAATGTATCATGAAGCCAAGTATTATTAAATAGCCACCCAATTTAACTTGAAGTCAAGTATTGTCAAATAGCCACCCAATTTAACATGAAGACCAGTATTGTTAAATAGCCGCCCAATGTAACATGAAGACCAGTATTGACAAATAGCGGCCCATTTTAACTTGAAGCCAAGTATTGTTCAATAGCCGCCCAATTTAACATGAAGACAAGTATTGTCAAATTGCTGTCCAATGTAACTTGAAGCCAAGTATGGTTAAATAGCCGCCCAATGTATATATTACTATTGGGTTTCCTTCTCTTGTATTATAACTAATGTGTAATTGCATGTTATTGTTTTTGAATTTTATTAATATTTTAAGATACTTGGACTTCAATAATATTAAGAAAGTAGAGGCCTGGTTCTTTAGTGGTATGCCAAACATTTCTGTGATGTAAGTATATTTTTCTATGGATAATCAACATACAAAACAAAGCAGGAATATATTAACAAAAAAGCATACAAATAATGATATCTTTAAATATGTTTTTATTTATTTAGAAGAATGAAGATAAGTAAATGAGAATATTGTTTTTTCAGTTAACGCGATAATAACATTAGCGATGACGATGAAAAACAAAGAAAAAAAAAAGAAATCTAGACGAATTCACAGAATCCGCAACAAGTAATCCCAGGATCTACAGAGGTCTAAACATTTCATTTATAATTAGTGACACACGTCGTACACTTAATAATATATGTACAGTGAAACCTATCTATATCAAACCCTACCTGAGCCAGAATCCTGTATAACCCAGGATCTACAGAAGTCAAATATTACCTGTATAATTAATGACACTCGTTGTAAAGACCAACTTAATAATGTATGGACAGTGAAACCTGTCTATATCGAATCCTGGATAGTCGGGAATCATATCTAAATCAAATTCAATGAAGTAACTCTTTGGTACTTCAATATGTATGAACCGAACATCAGTTTATTCCAAATATGAATGTCTCTCCCAGGGTGGATCAAATTAGACAATATTCAGTGTATATCATAGGTAGGTTATTTGTGTTATATTGAAAAATATTCAAATATTGAATACATACAAAATTGACAGTAATAAAGAAGATGTAAGTCATATAAAGTCATAACTTGGTTATTGATTGATTAAGATATGTTATATAACATGCTAGATTTATTAGGTTATAGTTTGGCTATTGATTGGTTAAGTTATGTTAGTCAAGATGAAAGACATATGTGGTTTTAACTTGGCTATAGATTGGTTAAGATATGTTATATAAGGTGTTAGACTTATGAGGTTATAGCTTGGCTATGGATTGGTTGAGTTATTTTAGTGAAAATGTCAGACATATGAGGCTATAATCTGGCTATGGATTGGTTAAGTTATGTTATATAAGATGTTAGACAATTGAGGTTATAACTTGGTAATTGATTGGTTAAGCTATGTTATATAATATGTAAGATATATGATGTTATATATTGGCTATGGATTGGTTAAGTTATGTAATATAAGATGCTAGACATATGAGGTTACAGGTTGGCTATGGATTGGTTAAGTTATGTTGGTGAAAATGTCAGAAATATGAGGCTATAATCTGGCTATGGATTGGTTAAGTTATGTTATATAAGATGTAAGTCATATGAAGTTATATCTTGACTATTGATTGGTTAAGCTATGTTAGTCAAGATGTAAGACATATGAGCTTATTACATTTAGCTTAAGTTTGTTATTTTAAGTGTTTCTTGCTTTAGCCCTTAATATGAATATGATGCAATAAGTCCAATATATACAACATGACATGCAATTCAGCTTACATGCACATATTATATACATTACAGTCTTTTAGAACACTATGATTACCTACGCTGATGTTTTGACAATGCTTTGATTGATAGTGCTGCATTTAATGTCAAGATATATTTCAGATTCATATATAACAACAATATATCATTTGTAAGCGAAAAGACGTTTGAGAAACTATCAGAGCTGACACACCTGTAAGTAGTAATATATGTTATATATTTATACTGTACATGATATATAGACGAAATTATGAACTTTATAAATATTGTCAGCTGTATTTCATTTGTATATGGCCGACATAATTACTCTCGCTGTCTCCTATAACGACATTCTGAACTTGATAAATATCGTCACCTGTGTGATATGACAGACATAATAATTAATCTGGCTATCTTCTATAGTCGATATTCTGAACTTGATAAATATCGTCAGCTGTGTTGTATTGCCGACATAATAATTACTCTCCTATTACCGACATTCTGATTGGTTGATGGTGCCTGATGACACATCAATCAATATTTCAGTTATATCGTGGCCGTCAGTTTTATTGGAGGAGGAAACCGGAGTACCCAGAGAAAACCAACGATATGCGCAAGTGAATTACAAACTGTATAACATAATGTTTCATCAAGTATACACCTCGCCATGAACTACGTTCGAACTCACAACCTTAGTGGTGATAGGCTATAGGAACCTTCTGATGTTGCTATCTGTGTTGCATAGTCGACATACTATTTATTGCGGTTTCTTGACGTGATTGGTATCACCGTTACAGTTTGCTCTGAGCTCAAAAGTAAAATGAAAAAATAGCACAATGTCGGAATAATTATAAAATCCAATACTATAATCGTAGAAAGAGGTAAGATTGACACCCCTAGAACACAAAAACATCACCAGATACCCTTAACACACAAATACATCACCAGACACCCCTAACACACAAATACATCCCCAGATACCCCTAACACACAAATACATCACCAGATACCCCTAGCACACAAATACATCACCAGATACCCCTAACACACAACTACATCACCAGATACCCCCAACGCACAAATACATCACCAGATACCTCTAACAGACAAATACATCACCAGATATCCCTAACACACAATCACATCACCAGATAACCCTAACACACAAGTACATAACCAGATACGCCTAGCGCACAAATACATCACCAGATACACTTAACACACAAATACATCACCAGATACCCCTAGCACACAAATACATCACCAGATACCCCTAACACACAAATACATCACCCGTGTTGTCCTTTACTTATCTTCACGATAAATGGTTGTTGTTGTAACATCATACCCTAACACACAAATACATCACCAGATACCCCTTGCACACAAATACATCACCCATGTTGTCCTTTACTTATCTTCACGACTAATGGTTGTTGTTGTAACATCATACCCTAACACACAAATACATCACCAGATACCCCTAACACACAAATACATCACCCATGTTGTCCTTTACTTATCTTCACGATTAATGGTTGTTGTTGTAACATCATACCCCTAACACACAACTACATCACCAGATACCACTAACACACAAATACATCACCAGATACCCCTAACACACAAATACATCACCCATGTTGTCCTTTACTTATCTTCATGACTAATGGTTGTTGTTGTAACATCATGTCCTAACACACAACTGCATCATCCATGTTGTCCTTTACTTATCTTCACGACAAGAACACTATTAAATCTATCAAGGTTGAATGATGCTGCAATAGTATACAATATTCTACAAAGGAAGATAGACTAAGATGTTGCCCATGTGCAAATTGTCTTGATCTGGTCTGTGTCAGATATTGCCTCTATTTCTAAATGTCACTTCATAGTATCAAACAACCGCATTTATAAACCAGCTATAATGTAAATAATCATTTATGCAACAGCTATTGCCGGTTCCCGATAGCGTAAGAAACATTTCTCCCGTGTGTCCCGTAGAAACAATAAATTTTTAGAAAATTGTTTTGTTTGTTTGTCAAAACTAGTTCTTTATTTCTACCAAACCTAAAAGTTCTACTCCAAGAAGTTAAGAAGAAAACATGATTTTTGTGTATGACCTTATTTCTGACACTTTGTGTATCACGACACCAGTTCTCGATAAGTGTGTAAAATGATGAAAAATCAATTATGGAGGGCATGTTTACTCATAAAAATTATAGGGAAACAAAATGTATTTAAGATATTTGCAAACACCAAGATGAATGATTTCAACCATACATGTAAAATTAAACATGTTTGAAAAAGTGTTCCATTGGTGTTACACAATAGAGAAATAACGTTGATATGAAGATAACACTGATAAGGTATGACCCGAACGGTGTTCCATGCTTTTTTTTCCTGAACAGCGCCACCTGTATATTTGCGGTTGTGTATGACGTATACATACTTGACTTTCATTGACGACAAAGTTTTGTTTACATCACAAACGTATATTTTAAGCAATGACCCGGTGAACTTAGAGTTATTTTTGGAATAAGAAAATGTGCATATATATCTGAGACTATAAAGATTATGTTCAGATATATCTTGATACGTAGCACAAGCATTGTTTCCTTCTTGAGAAGCGAGGTGGTGTTCCTTAGGTAAAATTCTGGCGAACAGAAGACACGTGCGTTTTCCCAATTGATGTCAAAACTCTCACGCGCATAGTAATCGAGATCTGGTAACTATCGAGAACAGGTGAATGAACGATAATGTAAATAATCATTTATAAACCAGCTATAATGTAAATAATTTAATTGGAAGGAAACTGGTCTCTTCAGACAAATAATCATATATTTTCCGTACAACTGATTACATCTGATAATAAAAATGAATACAATGTGCTGATTGGCTATCATTATATAGGTCAGGGGGTATCGGTACAAATACTATCTACCTATATAATAGTTTATTTATGGATTATGGTAAGATACTTAAAATCTGTACTTGTATTTGTGAATGAGCTCGTCATAAATATATGGATGTCAAATTACCAACTCTCTGCTTGTAAAATTTATAGTGTGGTACTATGATATGATAAGTACTGTATTAAGTATGCTTGATGTTGATTAATTTACTTCCCCTGGCCTACAAACAGTATGGTGTTTACGTGAGAAAGGTAAGATACCGAAGGAGTACCTAGAAACATGATAAACCGAATTACCGACATCGCAATGACCAAAGGAAAAATTACAAATGCAAAAAACAATCTACAAAAAAAATACACAGAAAAAAAACTAAATTTCGAGCTACACGAACCCCCGCTACAGAGGTGGACTTAGGTACACCAGAAAGGTAATATGTTCCTTCGTCATTAGTGGAACCCGTCGAGTTACTCGTTAAATCCGATGATAAGTCATGACAGAAGAATGCGTAGACTCGATTGTGACAAAAACAAACTAAGTGGTACATATTTCTGTAACTATTAACCAATGTATGATGGTGACCATACACTTTCGAAGTGAACAGCAACCCTCTAACTAGGAAATATAAATATTGTCTGATGATCGGTCGCTTATGACAAATTATGCCTAGATACATAACGTTATTTTCTTTATTACTTGTAGTGAGTTCACAATGTTTTGCGGCTGCAATTTTAATATCCCATTCTGGCAATGGTATAAAGAACACAAAAACAATCGATCATTTATTGGTTGCTATGACTACCCTGAGTTACATCTAGAAGACTTAAATCAAGGCGACTTTTATCAATGCAATGGTTAGTATCAATGTCCAAAGCAGAATGCACTGTACACATACATTATTAAATGTTTCATACTAAAGTTCAAGAGGTCAGCATCTCTGTCGAAGCGATTATATCCATGTGTCATAATCCACAATTTACGTATTAAAAATTTACCACCTGCTTTCGTGCATAAACATGACAATATCTTTACACGGAGTACGTGAAGAACCTGCCCTCCAATAGAAAGCTACTGACTGACTGACTGACTTTATCACATCATGTTTCAACGAGTTTAGCTTCACACAAAGGAAAATAAATAAATAAATAAATAAAATAAATACTGCAAGCATAAAATTAATGATTGACCAACATGAACACCAGTAAATGTCTCTCCGGAAGGATAACCAATTCCTGTTGTACCAGTGGCATCCGTCCGCTTATATTCTTGTTAAAACTCCAGTGATAAGTCATGAAAGCGACAGGAATGATGGGTATGTTACTAGGGAAAACGGAACATATCCGCGGTCATGTGTTGCACAAATATTTCACAACGAATACAAAGACATACTTTATCGAGACCACAAACATTCGAAGTGATGAATGCAACTTGTTGACTAGGAAGCCTTTCCTACGTAGCCTATGTTTATGCTAGCAGTAATCCACAATCTCTGTAGATAGTTTGTATTGTATCAACAGACAAATTTACACTCTAACCCAATATTCAATTTCCGTACGGTATACTACATGATTTACGATCTCTATTATTTTATAATGCTATGTAGTAATGTAAAGTATTACTAATATATTGATATTATCAGATCACAGGGACTTGCTCCCGGCCACTAAATGTGCCCCACTGTCAGTATATTACCCGCTAACCTTTCATACAAGGATAATAACTAGAAGAAGAGTTTGAAGATACCAAAGGGGCAACCAGAAGGATAAGATAGCTTTGAAATGACAAGAATGGCAATTAGAAAATTCAGAGGGAAAACGTCATTCTTGTTGTTATCCTTGTATGAAAGGCACCGGAAGTTTCCGAACATGATGTGACCAGGTTGTTGTAATATTTTAACTTTTCAATGTTTGGAATGATAATTGGTGCACATAGGATAAATTATGTGACAGACTATTGCAAAAAGGATTATTTAAAAGATCCGTACAGGTGAAAAGGTGAGAAATAGTGGAGAAATAAAAATAGAACGAGTTGAAATGGGGAAAGATTAGTAATGGTGTCCTTCCTTGTGATTTCTAAGGCAACAACCATTTTCTTTTCTGGGAGGGGGAGGGCTGGGATTTTTTTGAAAATAATATTTTAATGCCCTAGCCGACCGAAAAAAAAATAGATTTTGCATTGTAGCTGAAAATAAATTTATGCTGTAACCGGCTAGAAAACAAAATATTGCACTGCTGATTTTGAGTATTCAATGTATTGTTTTTTTATGGAAAAATGTATTTATGTTCCTCCACATGGTAGGAAAACAAATTTTTGCTTTCCTTCTCATGAAAAAGAAATATTTTGACTGAGGAAG
>MJUT01002255.1:0-29461 GCA_002080005.1 Gigantidas platifrons | reverse complement strand
AGAAAATGGTTGTTGCCTAAGTGGATAATACTCTGACATTAAAACAATATTCAGTGGGACAAATTTAGTGGCCAGGGGTAAGTCCCTGGGCCCTGGGGTAAGTCCCTGTGATCAGACCTTGGAAGTAATACTATCTGAAGACAGGACTAATCAGCGGTAACGTAAAAACTTCATATAGATCAAAAATAAAAAAAAGTAATAAATAATCGAACAACAGAAATTCTCATAAGAAGCATCGAGGTAAAATAGGCCCGAGTTCTCGACCGAGTCCTCGCACGAATATAGAAATGTACTGGGATTTATTACGATATAAGAAGAAACCAAAGGGGTAATCAGAATCTGTACGCAGGTGTGCTAAGGCTGTTTCTAAGATTGCACGCAATAAAAAAGGGGGGTCATGTATGTAATACAAATTAATGAGTAAAATATAACAATAGTTGATGCATATTGCAACTAGTTATTTATACATGTTCGAAAGTGAAAATGTTGCAACTTTGTGCGAGTCAATGTGGATTTCTGTTGATAAAATGGTGGTCACGTGACAATAATCAGTGCCTTAACTAATTTCGAAAAGTTCTAGAATTCAGAGTGAAAGTTGAATTAAAAATTGGATATTTTCTGAAAGATTATTTGTTTTTGTTTAAGAAAAGTGCTACGAGAGCTACTATACAGCCAACAATAGAGAATAAGCCAGATAAAACGCGGAAAATTCACCATTCCAGTTGGTCGATGGTGTAAAATTGTAAATCGTCGTCTTCTGTCAAGTTTTTCATTGATCTCGTAGTAAAATCATATATCTTTATTACCTGCTCTTTTTGAATATGTTTTCAACTGTGAATTTATTGACACGTATTTTCTAGAACTTTCACGTCGAAGTGTACGTACTCAATCATTAAATCAATCTCAAAAACAATAAAACACCCAAGTGATCCGGCAGACCGGTAAAGGGAGGTAGCAATATTTATTAACTCTATCGGCGGCAAATATGAAAACAATATAATGTTTTGCTTTATTTAATTAAAGTAAACTACATTTGTCATCGATTCGATAATTAATCGATTGGTTATTTCATATACATGTGTATCACACAATATTGTACCTGTCCTGGTCCTGGGATTCATGTACAAAATATTGATTATCCATGCATTACTTATTCATGTATCAGAGATATATAGCACAATTATGTCTTTGCATGCATTGGGTATATCATTAGATGTTCATATTTGACAACTCTGTTAACAAAAAGTTGCTATAAATTATATTTTGAGTTGAAATATTTTTGATAAAAAATGGCAACAATTGATATATTTGTAAACATAGAGAATATATGAGTGTGCATGGTGTAATGATATATTTCTTTCTTTTGTTTCTTTCACATCTCTTTGTTACAAAATAAAATGTTACTTTTTATAATGACCTATAGATGAAGTGGAAAAAAACAGATAACACTCGTAACCCTCAAATCTATTTTTTATTCCTCTATATTTTCATATCTAGAAATTGAACCAGATGAAACTGATAATCTTGGGTTACATTGTTTTGTATACGTTTTGTGAATCTGGAGAAAGTCTACTCAGGGCCCTCTTAACATCATTATAGGACCCCGGGCAAAGCGGTACACTGAGACGGCTACCTATACAACCACTCGCTGGAATGAAAATGTAAATGTCGATTAAATTAAATATATAGCTAAGTACTTTAAAAAAAATCAGTGTTTAAACATTAAAAAACATGCTGCAGACAGCATACACAAGATTAGGATAGGGCCTCTATGCTCGTGTGCCCCACGGGCAACTGTTCAGCATGCCCATGCGTTAAGTTGGCGCAGAGTCTACTGATACATTTTTAGTATCTGTATATCTACATATATATGGTTCAATGTTATGTACTATTTAATCTTGTTTTCTTTATGTGTGTATGATAGGTTAAATAAACTTGAAGGGAGGGGCAATGAAATACAGTCGTACATGTAGCTTTACACCAACTTTTTTCCCGATTAAATAGTAGCAAGATAATTTGTATTTCCATTCTGCAAACATATAAACAAAATAGCATACAAGCTGTACGCATCAATATCCATGGGCCTTTGAACCAACAAAATAAACTATGAATAGTTTTAGACACCAGCAATTAGATATGAAAAATATGTATCAATTCTACAGCAAAAGAAAAACAAATATATTAAAAAAATGCAATATGCTCAACCTAGCAAACAAGGTACCCTCGAGGAACCTTGCGAAGTTAGCAATATTTCATTAAATACTAAATTTGGACTGTCAAGCTACCAAAAGAAACATAATAATGTGAAAAAAATAGATATAGTTTTGTAACAATCAGATATTTTACAAACTATCCAAGTACCATTGCATATCTGCACTATAATTTTTCCATTTCATTTGACAATTTCTGAGAAAGGTATAACAAAAATATGGACAACAGATGACAGACACAGCCATCATATTACATCATTTAGCCTTTTTGTGCCAGTTCAGCTAAAAATCAGTAAATTTTCTTAATTTAAATTTTTTTCAAACATCATAAAAATACATGTATTCAAATATTTCCAGCACATTTTTTTTTACTTTATAATAAGAAGATGGGTTATGAAGATCAATTTGTTTCATCAATAGATCAATATGTACATGTATAGCATGCTTAGCATTTTACCTTGATCATGGCTTGATGTCCATTTATCATACCCTTAATATATCAACAAGATGATTGAATGCATAACAATGAACCTAGCTCAGTGCAGAGACAGTTAATATGATACTCAGCTACTGAACTAAATCCAATGAAAATGCTGATATATGCTGTATATGCCCACACAATATATTGTCAAAACATACAAGGACTAAATAACACTGAAGTTTATTTGACCTCTCTATTAGTACTCAAAATCTCACAATTGCAGGATAAATTCATCATGCTACTATTTGGTTTTACTTAAAAATAAATATAATTAACATTACAGTGTACAATTAATACATAACCAGGTATGTCTTCTAAGAAAAAACATATCAATACCGGTATCAATGCTTAAATACAATTTTATAAGTGCAATTTTTAATTATGTAAAGGTTTAATTTACTGAACATGTTTTGACATAACTAAATAAACTACAATATATTACAAGGAATTAAGCATCTCTCCTAATATGTCTCAATACAAATTTCTTTGATCAAAATGTGATATTGTAGCACAACCAGATCACCCACATTTAATTAAAAATTGGATTTAAATGTAGATAATAGTTTCATTTCAGTTTTTGTTTATATGGTTTCATGTACATTTGTGTATTTACTGTATGGACCATGCATTTTGTTAGCTAGTAAAAAGACAAGCTGGATTTAGAGAATAACTAACTTGTGTCAGATTAGTTTTTGCCCATTGTTTATTTCATCAAATCTGTTATATGTACATTAATGTTGACCAAAAATAAATTTCAGATGTTTAAATGTTTATGAAATTGAAATCATCCTACCCAGTCAAAAAAACCTCTGAAAATGGATGTTATTCTCTGATAATACATAAATACTTTTTGGTTGTCAAGTAGTATACATTGGGATTTGGTCCTACACAAGTATTCAGAATTGATAATTTTCCTTTCCAAGCCAAGGTGTTATGGAAATTGTACATGTCCATCACTTGTAAAGAAAACAAATGTAAATTCTAAAAATAAACAGGACCCCAACCCATCAAGATATATTTTGTATAAAGATTCAAACACTTTTAATGGTTTTCATCAAAACTTGAAACAAATGTATATTCATTACATTGATTATTTCTCTATAGTATAAATTGTATTCAACAACTTGCGAAACAAAGGGGGTCTGATTAACTTGTGTCTGTAGCAAAAATAGATATTGCATCATCAAACATCTCGATCTTTACAAGAAAAAATACGAAAATGTCGGTATTAACATGATAGAGTTCTACGCTTAACTATTTTATTTTGATTCTCCATGTGCTTTCTTGAAGTTCGGTACGTACAACACCCCCCTTTTTTGTGCTTCAGGAGATTGTCATTATTAATTTAAAACTAAGATTTACCTCTCAGCATCATTTGTCTTCACCTGACGATGGGTACATTTTCCTTTTTGTGAAATTCAGCTACATTGGTATCATATTGATGGTATACCTGTGCATGTGTCATTCTCGTATAATTTGTCAACAAACAAGCTCTTTGGCGATGGAGATTTCCAAATATGGGCATTAAAGGGGTGGAGACTAGCAAGTCTGACAAGTCTAAAAATCATATATTGCAATCGATGAATTCAAAATAACGATATATTCACAATCTGGATAGTCAATAAATATATTTGTTAATCTTACTGTCACAAAACGAACAAGGAATAAGTGCATTAGATCTGCAGAAACACATTTTTCCTTCGGACAGTTCACCCATGAAGAGTACGTTTCCATGGATGCAACGTCATGACATAAACTATTACAAAGGGGAGCAACTGGTATGAAACAAACCCACGTGAAACAGTCTTAACACACCCGCGTATATCGAAGAAGAACAGACAACACAAAGGCCAAAAGAAAGAGTACTAAAGGAAAAGCAACGATCTACAAACATACATATAAAACTAAAGATCAAGTGCCTCGAACCCCACTATAATCCGGTGTGAACTCATGTGCACTGGAAGGCTAAGCAGTTCCTACTCCACTACAATATCCCACATGTTTCAGTAGAATACAACTTCTGGGAATGTCAGCGGTCATTAAATCTGTAAGTAATAACCCCCGGTAGAAAGAGGAACCACAGATGTAAATAACATCTGGATCATCAAAAAAGAAGGCTTAGACAGTGATGGTTGTCTACCCTACCAGTATCAATAATCTTATATCATAATATAACCCACACTGTACATCAATGATAAATAGGATGTCGCTGACAAAACTATTAATTTTTATGCTGATCGGAAATCCAAATTGAGCAAATTGTAAAAAATATTTTTTATTGAACGCTCTGAATCATATAAAATCAAACTTGCATAGAATGTTCCTCGGATAGTTCTCAATAATGATGGCCACTAATGCAAAGCAAGGTTGAAAATCTGAAAATTAATATTTGATTTGGTCAAAAACGACTTGAATATAAAGATGCATGATTAACCAGACTATAGTGCGCATGGTGTTATAAGATTCTTATATGTAAGATTTAAGGACAATGCAAATTTATTGTCAAATGACATCATGTATTTTGGTAATATGGTTTACATTCTAGAAGCTCGGTCGACCCCGAGTACAACAAAGAGCAGGATAACAGCTACCCCAACGAGCAGGAAAACAGTCTCACCAACGACTACGACAACTATCACTACCACATCTGCAGCTATAATTACTATAAAGGTACATGCTAACAATATGGTGATGATGTAGTTAGTCGATGAGCTGGCATACTCGCTTTAAATTGTAAATGTTTGAGCATAATACAGTGACAAATAATAATAATAACAAAGATGTTATCGTGTACGCAAGTAAATTTACATTTAAGTACTGCTATCACCACTACATTTTAGAGTTTGATTCCCCCTATGATAATGTGTATTCGATATAACCTCATGTGATAAAGTTGATCAGCAATGTATCTGAAAGATAAATTATCCTTACATACGAATTTTACCTCACAGAGGGGAAACTAAATCATGTTTACTTGTATAGCAGTTGTTTCTATTACCTATATTATTTGTCATATTTAATCCATCACTTCCATGTTTATTTCCAGAAATTAGAGGCAACATCATTTGCACCTCGAACTGTTGTTGGAATAGCCATTGGAGCTTGTTCTCTAGCTGCAGGCATATTGTTGTTTTGCGTAATTTTTGCGATTATGGAGACGCACCAATGATAAAGATGTTAAAGAGCAATAGGGCAATAGTAACAGCGTCATGCCAGCAATACTACGGAGTACATTCCTCCAAAGACCAACAGAAAAGCCACAGTGTATCATATAGAGTGATTATAACGTTTGATTCCTTGTATCCTAGAGCTGATTTTTTTATAGAGCATCTTCTTTGTAACACTTTTATGTTGATATCATATATTTAAATCGTGGGTCAGATTATAGTTGTTTATGCATCGTGATGACGAACTCATATAAAGGGTCATTGTTTGGTTTTTCATTCCTGATGTTTATGAATAAATCATATCAGATCTTTGATATTATGACCTTTATGAATAATTCATATACAATGTTTGATTTAATGGCCTTCATGAATAATTCATTTATAATAATACAAATACAGTCAACAGTGTAACTTCTGTAATAATGTCACAGACTATATACTACATTATATATGGTTATACCCAATAGTAAAGGCAATTTGACAACAAGTAATGGTTTTAATAGATAAAACATTTTAAATATCTATTGAATTAAATATAACATATATAGTATTTAACACAAATATTGAGGAATTTCCATTCAAGATTATTCACTTCATTTTACTTTATACTAATATAAATAGTATATAATACACTGTTGTAAATAGTCCAATCATTTGCCAATTATTGAAATTCTAAAATGATTTATTGATAAACATGACTACAAAGCATGAAACAAACTGCTCAAAATGTACATAGTTTTGATTTTTATACAGCTTTATCAGTGCTCCAGATAAGACAAGAATTGTTAATTGTTTGTTTTTCACATAAAATATCAGTTATTTTAGATTTATCTTTTCAATCATCAGAATATAATCATATTCATGGGTTATTCTAAAAAGACAAAACAATGTATTCACAATTATCTTTTCATATATCATTTGATTTAGCTTTGAGATAAGTAAAAAGAAAACAAATAATGCTCCTATTTCCAGAGAATAAGGTAAAATAACTCCATCAACAATACAATTATCTGGAGCTCTGACCATTCCATATAAAATAATATATATAAAAATATATTAAGATCGGAAAACAAGTCAATATAACGTGTGTAATGTCTTGTTATGTAAATGTAGTGTACTTGTCTGTATTGTCTGAAGTAGGATGTTTGTATATAACAATTTGATATACAACTAAGCATGCCATTACTCTAAGGAAAATGGTTAACAATAAACGTTGGAGAGAATAAAGGGGAAATAACTCCATCAACAATAACATTCTCTGGAGCTCTGACCATTTCATATGAAATAATTTGTGATATCTGAATTAATTCAATACATAAGTATATATATATCTATATATTCGGATCGGAAAACATGTCAATATAGCGTGTGTAATGTATTGTTGTGTAAATGTATTATACTCTCTGTATTGTCTGTATAAATGGAACATTATAAATAAAATAAAAAAAAAGTTATTAGATCTTTTTTTCACTATTTTTCACAACTCATTATCAGTCTTGTTCTATATTTCACAAATCAATATACATTCAATATCAATAAGAAGTAGGACCTTTGTGTATAATCATTTGATATACAACTACACTGCTCTAAGGAAAATGGTTAACAGAAAACTTTAGAGAAAACCGAAGAGACACTCAAGAATGAACAATCTAGAGACAATCGTAACAATGGGCACATGAGACACAAAACAAAAAAGGAAGCAAAAAACTACACATCACAACACATAAAGTTAAACATAAGAGCAACAGAGACTCCAGCAAAAATCGGCTGTGCTCACGAAGGGTAAGCTGTTCCCTCTACTTATGAGACACCCGCCGTGTTACAAACAATTATTATACTATGATGTATATTCTGTTTGATGTAACTTAACTCATGAAGTACAAAATTACTGATTTTATTTATAGTCGTTCTATGACAATGCCGATATCGCTTTCACATAAAAATAGCTCTATATTCTTTCCAATTTTTTTCCATATTTCAATATAACTAACTGTACCATGTGTTTCTTGAAGAGAAATAATTTCAAATTTCTTTATAATTAACCTTTACCAATTAACACCGAATTGTACTTAATTAGTACTCAATATCACTTAATTGAAGTATAATTTAAACAATACATGTAGTAATGCAGATCGATTAATGCAGATATCTGCAACGACTTAGAATACAACCGTATTAGTGTAAATAGATTTTGAACTCTGAATATATGTCTTTGTCACGAGTATTAATAGAATGAATGATTAAGACATATAATGTATGTTAAAAAATGTTGACATTGTTGTTATGTGTTGTTTGAACATGATTCATGTTGACACAGATATAGTTTTATATAATAAAATACACATATTTACACTAATGTAGATTAAGAAAAAACTTGTGTCTTGAGTACCCAATGTTGCCAGTTTCTCATTCTTGGTTGCCTATTCGATGTTCTCTAACGTTTATTCACTTTTAATAATTACATTGTGTTGAAAAGTGTATCATATAAAGTTGTATCGAGTAAACATTGCTATGAGCGGGATTCGAGCTCATAGCGTTAGTGTTGATAGGCACTGATTGTACTTGTAGTTGGAAATCCACCTACCAAATGATCATGACAACAACGGCCCCTTGGTCCCTATTGACGGACATATAATGTCAAATGTTTACCAAACAAGGTGCTATGGCTCGTGTGAAAGACGACACAGTGTTGTGGACTGGGCATTTCATCTAAGACTACTTTAATCATGTTTAATGGATTTCCTATAATGCATAATTTTAATTTCGATTAAAACCATGTTTTTTTTTTGCTTTAAAATTAATTATCGGAGGGTTAAGGGCTGTTTGAAATTAATGCATACCGTTTCGTGTCATTAATTTTTAGCACTGAAATTGTGTGAGCTTATTTAGTTTGGAATGCAAATAAGTTATTCATATCATCGAAAAAAAAACTTCAACATAATGTAGTTATTAAAAGTGAAAAACCGTTAGCTAACATCGAAAGGACAATCAGGAATGAGAAACTGGCAACATTGGGTACTCAAGACACAAGTCTTAATCTACATTAGTGTAAATAAGTGTATTTTATCATATAAAACTATATCTGTTTCAACATGCATGATGTTCAAGCAAAAAATAGCAACACTATCAAAGATATTTAACATACATTATATGTCTTAATCATTCATTCTATCAATGCTCGTAACATAGACATATATTCAGAGTTCAATAGTTATTTGCACTAATACGTTTCTATTTTAAGTCATTGCACATTTCTGCATTAATCGATCTTTATTACGACATTTTTTATTTAAATTATACTTCAATTACATGATCTTGAGTACTAATTAAGTACAATTCGGTGTTAATTGGTAAAGGTCATAGTAAAGCATTTATTTTATCTGATTCATATAGATCGACTGTAATACAATCAGCACCAGCGTAGACGCGCACATCATAAAGGACACCATCGATCCCGATTAGAATAGTAGGCTCAATGAGCAAGGTTATTGGATTACCTAACATCTCATACCATCCTGTCACCAATACGATGTCGCTTCGTACCCTGCTTTGCAAATTACAAAAACGGGTGCACTCGACTCGCAGCCGCAAATTGATAAAATTTACCAGTTGCTTGGCCGTAATAGGTGGTTCTCTCCGGGTACTCTGGCTTCTTCCACCACTAAGACTGGTAGCCATGAGTTAGCTGAAATATTGCTGAAAATGGCGTTAATCACCAAAAATCTCGCAAATTCAACCGATTAGAATGACTCTTTTTCTGCTCTTTTCATGTCATTGTCAGTTGTTTTACACATTACAGGATACAAGCATTATGCCTATGTTGTAGATAGATATAAAGCCAATTTGCACTCGCTAGCAAACCTAGACTTCTCTCTCCTTGTTTCTAGCGCTTGTGTGATAAGTCGTGAAAAAAGAATGAACCGGATATTGTTTATGACAAGCGGGAAACATTCGTAGTCATTTGTAACAAATATTCCTAAACGGTTAACAAAGTATTTCTCTGTAATAAAGGAAATTAAGACGATGACTATATTTGACTAAAATAATGTCGATTATTTCGCTGTTTCGCTTAGGTGAATGAGTTAAGGTCTTAAACGACACTTTTTGCATTGTCTATCCTGCTTTGATTTACGACGTCTGATGACCCCATTGATATCTTCAACTTTGTCATTCAACATAATTTCAGTTCTATCATTTCGGTCAGTTTTATTGTTTGGAGAAACCGGAGTACTCGTAGAGAAAACCATCGTTCGGTCGCAAGTCGATGAAAAATGTATCATATAAAGTTGTATCGACTAAACCTTGCCATGAGCGGGATTCGAACTCATAGCGTTAGTGTTGATATGCACTGATTGTACTTGTAGTTGGAAATCCAACAAGCAAATGATCATGACAAGAACGGCCCCTTGGTCCCTATTGACGGACATATAATGTCAAATGTTTAACCAACAAGGTGTTATCGTTCGTGTGAAAGATTACATGTCATAATAAGACACGAACATCACAATGAAATATATGCCTTAGCTTTCTTATTATGTTGAGAAAGTCAAAAATCAACGGAGCGATAAGTGTATCACAAAAATTTGTTCCATACAAAGAGCCATTAACCCTATTAATTTTATTTTGTTATTGTCTTCTGGAGAATGTAATACAGTGTTGTGGACTGGGCATTTCATCTAAGACTACTTTATTCATTTTTAATGGATTTCCTATAATGCATAATTTTAATTTCGATTACAGCCATGTTTTTTTTTTTTTTTAAATTAATTATCGGAGGGTTAAGGGCTGTATGACATTAATGCATACCGTTTCGCGTCATTAATTTTTATCCCTGAAATTTGGTTAGCTTATTTAGTTTGGAATGCAAATAAATTATTCATATCATAAAAAAAAAACCTTCAACATAATGTAGTTACTAAAAGTGAATAAACGTTAGAGGACATCGAAAGGACAACCATGAATGAGAAACTGGAAACATTGGGTACTCAAGACACACGTCTTTTCTTAATCTACATTAGGGTAAATAAGTGTATTTTATTATATAAAACAATATCTGTTTCAACATGCATGATGTTCAAACAAAAAATAGCAACAATGTCAAAGATATTTAACATACATTATATGTCTTAATCATTCATTCTATCAACGCTCGTAACATATACATATATTCAGAGTTCAATAGTTATTTGCACTAATACGGATCTATTTTAAGTCATTGCACATTTCTGCATTAATCGAACTTCATTACGACATTTATTGTTTAAATTATACTTCAATTACGTGATCTTGAGTACTAATTAAGTACAATTCTGTGTTAATTGGTAAAGGCCCTAGTAAAGCATTTATTTTATCTGATTCATGTAGATCGACTATAATACAATCAGCAGCAGCGTAGACGCGGACCTCATAAAGAACACCATCGATCCCGATTAGAATAGTAGGCTCAATGAGCTCGGTTGTTGGATTACCTAACAACTCATACCATCCTATCACCAATACGGTGTGGGTTTGCACCCTGCTTTGCAAATTACAAAGAAACGGTGCACTTGACCCGCAGCCGCAAATTGATTACATTTACCAGTTGCTTGGTCATAATCGGTGGTTCTCTCAGGGTACTCTGGCTTCTTCCACCACTAAGACTGGTGGCCATGAGTTAGCTGAAATATTGCTGAAAATGGCGTTAATCACCAAAAATCTCCCAAATTCAACCGATTAGAATGACGCTTTTTCTGCTCTTTTCAGGTCATTGTCAGTTGTTTTGCATATTGCAGGATACAAGCATTATACCTATGTTGTAGATAGACATAAAGCCAATTTGCACTCGCTAGCAAACCTAGACTTCTCTCTCCTTGTTTCTAGCGCTTGTGTGATAAGTCGTGAAAAAAGAATGAACCGGATATTGTTTATGACAAGCGGGAAACATTCGTAGTCATTTGTAACAAATATTCCTACACGGTTTGAATAAAATAATGCCGATTATTTCGCTGTTTCGCTTAGGTGAATGAGTTAAGGTATATAACGACACTTTTTGCATTGTCTATCCTGCTTTGATTTACGAAGTCTGATGACCCCATTGATATCTTCAACTTTGTCTTTCAACATAATTTCAGTTCTATCATTTCGGTAAGTTTTATTGTTTGGAGAAACCGGAGTACTCGTAGAGAAAACCATCGTCTGGTCGGAATTCGTTGAAAAATGTATCAGATAAAGTTGTATCGAGTAAACCTTGCCATGGGCGGGATTCGAACTCATTGCGTTATTGTTGATAGGCACTAAATGTACTTGTAGTTGGAAATCCAACTACCAAATGATCATGACAAGAACGGCCCCTTGGTCCCTATTGACGGACATATAATGTCAAATGTTTACCCAACAAGGTGTTATCGCTCGTGTGAAAGATTACATGTCATAATAAGACACGAACATCACAATGAAATGTATGCCTTAGCTTTCTTATTATGTTGAGAAAGTCAAAAATCAACGGAGCGATAAGTGTATCATAAATAATGTGTTCCATACAAACAGCCATTAACCCTATTAATTTTATTTTGTTATTGTCTTCTGGAGAATTTAATACAGCGGTGTGGACTGCGCATTTCCTCGAAGACTACTTTAATCATTTTTAATGGATATCCTATAATGAATAATTTTAATTTTGATTAAAACCATGTTTTTTTGTTTTTTTTATTAATTATCGGAGAGTTAAGGGCTGTTTGAAATTAATGAAAACCTTTTCGCGTCATTAATTTTTAGCCCTGAAATTTGGTTAGCTTATTTAGTTTGGAATGCAAATAAGTTATTCATATCATCGAAAAAAAAACTTCAACATAATGTAGTTATTAAAACTGAATAAATGTTAGAGAACATCGAAAGGACAATCAGGAATGAGAAACTGGCAACATTGGGTAGTCGAGAAACAAGTATTTTCTTAATCTACATTAGTGTAAATAAGTGAATTGTATCATATAAAACTGTATCTGTTTCAACATGCATGATGTTCAAACAAAAAATAACAACAATGTCAAAGATATTCAACACCCATTATATGTCTTAATCATTAATTCTATCAATGCTCGTAACATAGACATGTATTCAGAGTTCAATAGTTATTTGCACTAATACGGTTCTATTTTAAGTCATTGCACATTTCTGCATTAATCGATCTTTATTACGACATTTATTATTTAAATTATACTTCAATTACATGATCTTGAGGACTAATTAAGTACAATTCGGTGTTAATTGGTAAAGGTCATAGTAAAGCATTTATTTTATCTGATTCATGTAGATCGACTGTAATACAATCAGCACCAGCGTAGACGCGCACCTCTTAAAGGACACCATCGATCCCGATTAGAATAGTAGGCTTAATGAGCTAGGCTGTTGGATTACCTAACAATTCATACCATCCTATCACCAATACGATGTCGGTTCGTACCCTGCTTTGCAAATTACAAAACACGGTGCACTTGACTCGCAGTCGCAAATTGATAAAATTTATCAGTTGCTTGGCCGTAATCGGTGGTTCTCTCCTGGTACTCCAGCTTCTTCAACTACTAAGGCTGGTGGTCATGAGTTAGCTGAAATATTGCTGAAAATGGCGTTAATCACCAAACATTTCCAAAAATCAACCGAATAGAACGACGCTTTTCTGCTCTTTTCAAACCATTGTCAGTTGCTTTACACATTACAGGATACAAGCATTATATCTATGTTGCAGATAGATATAAAGCCAATTTGCAATCGCTTGCAAAGCTAGACTTCTCTCTTCCTGTTTCTAGCGCTTGTGTGATAAGTCGTGAAAAAAGAATGGGCCGGATATTGTTATTGATAAGCGGGACACATTCGTAGTCATTTGTAACAAATATTCCTAAACGGTTAACAAAGTATTTCTCTGTAACAAAGGAAATTAAGACGGTGACTATATTTGACTAAAATACTGTCGATTATTTCGCTGAATCGCTTTGGTGAATGAGTTAAGGTCTTTAACGACACTTTTTTGCATTGTCTATCCTGCTTTGATTTACGACGTCTGATGACCCCATTGATATCTTCAACTTTGTCTTTCAACATAATTTCAGTTCTATCATTTCGGTCAGTTTTATTGTTTGGAGAAACCGGAGTAATCATAGAGAAAACCATCGCCCGGTCGCAAGTCGTTGAACAATGTATCATATAAAGTTGTATCGAGTAAACCTTGCCATGTGCGGGATTCGAACTCATGGCGTTAATGTTGAAAGGCACTGATTGTACTTGTAGTTGGAAATCCAACTACCAAATGATCATGACAAGAACGGCCCCTTGGTCCCTATTGACGGACATATAATGTCAAATGTTTACCCAACAAGGTGTTATCGCTCGTGTGAAAGATTACATGTCATAATAAGACACGAACATCACAATGAAATATATGCCTTAGCTTCCTTATTATGTTGAGAAAGTCAAAAATCAACGGAGCGATAAGTGTATCATAAATAATGTGTTCCATACAAACAGCCATTAACCCTATTAATTTTATTTTGTTACTGTCTTCTGGAGAATTTAATACAGCGTTGTGGACTGCGCATTTCCTCGAAGACTACTTTAATCATTTTTAATGGATGTCCTATAATGAATAATTTTAAATTTGATTAAAACAATGTTTTTTTGGTTTTTAAGTTAATTATTGGAGGGTTAAGGGCTGTTTGAAATTAATGCATACCGTTTCGCGTCATTAATGTTTAGCCCTGAAATTTGGTTAGCTTATTTAGTTTGGAATGCAAATAAGTTATTCATATCATCGAAAAAAAATTCAACATAAGGTAGTTATTAAATGTGAATAAACGTTAGAGAACATCGAAAGGACAACCAGGAATGAGAAACTGGCAACATTGGGTACTCAAGACATCAGTCTTTTCTTAATCTACATTAGTGTAAATAAGTGTATTTGATCATATAAAACTATATCTGTTTCAACATGCATGATATTCAAACAAAAAATAACAACAATGTAAAACATATTTATCCTACATTATATGTCTTAATCATTCACTCTATCAATGCTCGTAACATCGACATATATTCAGAGTTCAATAGTTATTTGCACTAATACGGTTCTATTTTAAGTCATTGCACATTTCTGCATTAATCGATCTTCATTACGACATTTATTTTTTTAGATTATACTTCAATTACGTGATCTTGAGTACTAATTAAGTACAATTCGGTGTTAATTGGTAAAGCTCCTAGTAAAGCATTTATTTTATCTGATTAATGTAGATCGACTGTAATACAATCAGCACCTGCGTAGACGCGCACCTCATAAAGGACACCATCCATCCCGATTAGAATAGTAGGCTTAATGAGCTAGGCTGTTGGATTACCTAACAATTCATACCATCCTATCACCAATACGATGTCGGTTCGTACCCTGCTTTGCAAATTACAAAACACGGTGCACTTGACTCGCAGCCGCAAATTGATAACATTTATCAGTTGCTTGGCCGTAATAAGTGGTTCTCTACGGGTACTCCGGCTTCTTCCACCACTAAGACTGGTGGTCATGAGTTAGCTGAAATATTGCTGAAAATGGCGTTAATCACCAAAAATTTCTCAAAATCAACCGATTAGAACGACGCGTTTTCTGCTCTTTTCAACCCATTGTCAGTTGTTTTACACATTACAGGATACAAGCATTATATCTATGTTGCAAATAAATATAAAGCCAATTTGCACTCGCTAGCAAAGCTAGACTTCTCTCTCCCTGTTTCTAGCGCTTGTGTGATAAGTCGTGAAAAAAGAATGGACCGGATATTGTTATTGATAAGCGGACACATTCGTAGTCATTTGTAACAAATATTCCAAAACGGTTAACAAAGTATTTCTCTGTAACAAAGGAAATTAAGACGGTGACTATATTTGACTAAAATAAAGTCGATTATTTCGCTGAATCGTTTTGGTGAATGAGTTAAGGTCTTTAACGTCACTTTTTTGCATTGTCTATCCTGCTTTGATTTACAACGTCTGATGACCCCATTGATATCTTCAACTTTGTCTTTCAACATAATTTCAGTTCTATCATTTCGGTCAGTTTTATTGTTTGGAGAAACCGGAGTACTCGTAGAGAAAACCATCGTCCGGTCGCAAGTCGTTGAAAAATGTATCATATAAAGTTGTATCGAATAAACCTTGCCATGAGCGGGATTCGAACTCATGGCGTTAGTGTTGAAAGGCACTGATTGTACTTGTAGTTGGAAATCCAACTACCAAATGATCATGACAAGAACGGCCCCTTGGTCCCTATTGACGGACATATAATGTCAAATGTTTACCCAACAAGGTGTTATCGCTCGTGTGAAAGATTACATGTCATAATAAGACACGAACATCACAATGAAATATATGCCTTAGCTTTCTTATTATGTTGAGAAAGTCAAAAATCAACGGAGCGATAAGTGTATCACAAATAATGTGTTCCATACAAACAGCCATTAACCCTATCAATTTTATTTTGTTATTGTCTTCTGGAGAATTTAATACATCGCTCTGGACTGCGCATTTCCTCGAAGACTACTTTAATCATTTTTAATTGATGTCCTATAATGCATAATTTTAAATTTTGATTAAAACCATGTTTTTTTTGGTTTTTAAGTTAATTATCGAAGGGTTAAGGGCTGTTTGAAATTAATGCAAACCGTTTCGCGTCATTAATTTTTATCCCTGAAATTTGGTTAACTTATTTAGTTTGGAATGCAAATAAGTTATTCATATCATCGAAACAAAAATTCAACATAATGTAGTTATTAAAGTGAATAAACGTTAGAGAACATCGAAAGGACAACCAAGAATGAGAAACTGGCAACATTGGGTACTCAAGACATAAGTCTTTTCTTAATCTACATTAGTGTAAATAAGTGTATTTTATCATATAAAACTATATCTGTTTCAACATGCATGATATTCAAACAAAAAATAACAACAATGTAAAACCTATTTATCCTACATTATATGTCTTAATCATTCACTCTATCAATGCTCGTAACATCGACATATATTCAGAGTTCAATAGTTATTTGCACTAATACGGTTCTATTTTAAGTCATTCCACATTTCTGCATTAATCGATCTTCATTACGACATTTATTTTTTAAATTATACTTCAATTACGTGATCTTGAGTACTAATTTAGTACAATTCGGTGTTAATTGGTAAAGGTCCTAGTAAAGTATTTATTTTATCTGATTAATGTAGATCGACTGTAATACAATCAGCACCTGCGTAGACGCGCACCTCATAAAGGACACCATCGATCCCGATTAGAATAGTAGGCTCAATGAGCTAGGTTGTTCGATTACCTAACAACTCATACCATCCTATTACCAATACGGTGTGGGTTCGCACCCTGCTTTGCAAATTACAAAACACGGTGCACTTGACTCGCAGCCGCAAATTGATAAAATTTATCAGTTGCTTGGCCGTAATCGGTGGTTCTCTCCGGGTACTCCGGCTTCTTCCACCACTAAGACTAGTGGTCATGAGTTAGCTGAAATATTGCTGAAAATGGCGTTAATCACCCAAAATTTCCCAAAATCAACCGATTAGAACGACGCTGTTTCTGCTCTTTTCAGGCCATTGTCAGTTGTTTTACACATTACCGGATACAAGCATTATACCTATGTTGTACATAGATATAAAGCCAACTTGCACTCGCTAGCAAAGCTATTCTTCGTTCTCCCTGTTTCTAGCGCTGGTGTGATAAGTCGTGAAAAAAGAATGGACCGGATATTGTTTATGACAAGCGGGAAACATTCGTAGTCATTTGTAACAAATATTCCTAAACGGTAACAAAGTATTTCTCTGTAATAAAGGAAATTAAGACGGTGACTATATTTGACTAAAATAATGTCGATTATTTGGCTGTTTCGCTTTGGTGAATGAATTAAGGTCTTAAACGACACTTTTTGCATTGTCTATCCTGCTTTGATTTGCGACGTCTGATGACCCCATTGATATCTTCAACTTTGTCTCTCAACATAATTTCAGTTCTATCATTTCGGTCAGTTTTATTGTTTGGAGAAACCGGAGTACTCGTAGAGAAAACCATCGGCCGGTCGCATGTCGTTGAAAAATGTATCATATAAAGTTGTATCGAGTAAACCTTGCCATGAGCGGGATTCGAACTTATAGCGTTAGTGTTGATAGACACTGATTGTACTTGTAGTTGGAAATCCTACTACCAAATGATCATGACAACAACGGCCCCTTGGTCTCTATTGACGAACATATAATGTCAAATGTTTACCCAACAAGGTGGTATCGCTTGTGTGAAAGAATACATGTTACAATAAGACACGAACATCACAATGAAATATATGCCTTAGCTTCCTTATTATGTTGAGAAAGTCAAAAATCAACGGAGCGATAAGTGTATCACAAATAATGTGTTCCATTCAAACAGCCTTTAACCCTATTAATTTTATTTTGTTATTGTCTTCTGGAGAACGTAATACAGTGTTGTGGACTGGGCATTTCATCGAAGACTACTTTAATCATTTTTAATTGATTTCCTATAATGCATAATTTTAATTTCGATGAAAACCATGTGTTTTTTTGTTTTTAAATTAATTATCGGAGGGTTAAGGGCTGTTTGAAATTAATGCATACAGTTTCACGTCATTAATTTTTAGCCCTGAAATGTGGTTAGCTTAGTTAGTTTGGAATGCAAATAAGTTATTCATATCATCGAAAAAAACTTCAACATAATGTAGTTATTAAAAGTGAATAAACGTTAGAGAACATCGAAAGGACAACCAGGAATGAGAAACTCGCGACAAAGGGTACTCAAGACACAAGTCTTTTCTTAATCTACATTAGTGTAAATAAGTGTATTTTATCATATTAAACTATATCTGTTTCAACATGCATATACAGTATATTAAGCTTCAAAATATTTGATTTGTAAAAGTTTGAAATATCTTTGCAAAAAGTTATATCTCGAAAATAAAAAAAATATTCATTTTAAAAAATTAATTTTGGAAACAAAATTACTATACGACATAAATATAAATTAATTTCTATATTATCGGGTCTATTTAGATGAAGGAATTTAAGTCATTACAACTTATATTATATCATCTTATTAACTACTTTTACTGATTGCATCCTTCTTACGCCGCACTAAGAATACAACCTTCCTTTATTAATAAATTCACAAATCAAGCGATACAAAACCTGTATTAACCGACCGGTTGTCAGCGCTATGACACCAACTGTATTTATAACATATATTTAAATTTACAGTTCTTAAATACTGTCATAATTATAACTAATGTTTATATTCTACCCTCAGTCATAGGCAACCTTACCCGACGTTGGTTATCCCGGTTGGGCTATTTAGGAGATAACTGTATTGTATTTGAAAACTTCACACCATCAATTCGAGATTTGATGGTCGCAAATTGAGTTTACTGGTGACGCGAGAGCGGAGCCAGTAAATGGATATTTGCGATCATTAAATCGACAATTGATGCCGTGAAATTTACAAATACAATACAGTTATCTCCATTCTAATGTAATCTTGTGTATGGATGTGTATTGCCACATAATTGACAAGATGACGCAAGTGTTAATCAACTAAAAATCTCACCCTATTTCAACCGTGGAATTGATACCTTGAAAATTACAGCATTGTCCAATCACAAACCACGAATAATAAACAACTTCATTAGAATTAGATTCAATGTTCCCAAATACTTTAAAAGTATTTGGTTTTCAAGTCTTTTGAATTTGAGCATACTTGATGAAGGTTATTCTGAAAAACGCACTAAATTAGCTACCTATATTTCTATTAAAGACAATTGTATTTTAGTAACAGTTGTCATCTTGGATAGAAGACAGGGATGTCGGACACAACTTTGTAAGTGGACTACATGAGAGTAAAATGTCGACCTTCATACACAACTATGTGACAAGCGTTGTTGCAAAGAATACTGCGTCATAATCTTGCGCTTTATGCACAATATATTTATTCTTAGTGCCACGGAACTTGTCATGTGCATAATAATGATCCACCGATCCATTTAGATTCCACTTTCTATTATTTACAAGTGTATCTATCAGTTATCGCATTTAATATAAAAGGCGTGAAATTTGAAGAGGATGGAAGTATACATAGTATTGCAATTAAATGCAGATAAGTATCTGTTGATTGATTTGTGTCTAGCACCAACTTTAGTAGTATTGCAGATATATCATGGCATGAACAAATGATACATATTAACTAAGACAATTACAAGACCAGTATGACTAGCGTACGGAGTTTACATTTCTCAACTTTTACGTTATTTTAGAGTCTGGTACATCTGGCCAGAGCTCAGCGGCTGACGCAAAAACAGCTCAAACGAGGCAAAGATGCTCCTAGGTTGAAGTAATTGTTTCAAACATTCAACGGTCGTCCTCAGGATATGGTGTACCGTTACAAAATCTACATATCTCAAATGATAATGGATCGTTTACTTTTTGCCTACTTTCATCACACTTGATTATATATGTGAGTAACACGACGAGTGTCGTTAGAGAAGCAGCAACTCCCTTACCCTTTACACTAATTTGATTCAAATCACGCAGAAAAACAATGATGAAATTTAATGCTCTGCCTAGTCACCTCATATGTATTTTTTTTATTGTAATATACATTATTTTATATGTATTTGATGATAACCGCTGCTGTCTAATACCACCAGCCAATTAAAAATTAATTTCTATGTTATCGGGTCTTTTTAGATCATGGAATTTAAGTCCTTATAACTTATATTATATCATCGTATTAGCTACTTTTACTGAATTAACCCTTCTTACTCCGGACTAAGAATCAAACTTTCCTTTATTAATGAATTGAAGTCATTATAACTTATCTGACATAATATTGTTAACTACTTTTGCTGATTCCACCATTCATTCTCCGCAATAAGAATATAACTTTCCTTTATTGATGAATTTAGGTGATTATAACTTATATTATATCATCTTATTAACTACTTTTACTGATTGCACACTTCTTACTCCACACTAAGAATATAACTTTCCTTTATTAATAAAATCACAAATAAAGCGACACAAAACCTATTTTATACGACCGGTTGTCAGCGTTACGACACCAACTTTATTTATAACATATATTTAAATTTACAGTTCTTAAATACTGTCATTATTATAACTAATGTTCACCTCCTTCTCTCAGTCATAGGTAAACTTACACGATTTTGGTTATCCTGTTTGGGCCATTTAGGAGATAACTGTAATGTATTTGAAAACTTCACACCATCAATTTGATATTTGATGGTCAGAAATTGAGTTTACTGGCGACGCACTAGCGGAGCCAGTAAACGGATATATCCGACCATTAAATCGACAATTGATGCTGTGAAATTTACAAATACAATACAGTTATGATTTTACACTTTATGATTACATAATAGATCATTGAATATTTTATAAAGCGATTGATTTCTAATCGAACAGGATTGTAGCTACGGTACTAATTTGCCGGATATGCTGTATGAAAAGGCGAAATGAAATTGTTTAAAAACAGCTGATATTTGTAAATTAATGCTATTGTTGGAAAAAAATCATTAGAATTGGAATAACTGTATTGTATATGAAGTGTTGTCGACCTAAATTGTCGATTTTACTGTCGCAAATATCCGTTTACATGGCTTCGCTACGATGCCCCAAGTAAGCTAAATTTGTGACAGTAAAACCGATGATTTACGGCGATATCTCACTCTCCAAATACAATGCAGTTATTCCCCAATTTCTTGTCTAAATTCAGTTTACTTCAGTGTAAGGTTCTTCCTGCAAGTTATATTTGAAATCTCTGACGTCATATCCGCTATCCACTTCACATTCTAAATAAATAATGAATAAGACTGAATTCGATATAGGCTAGGGCGGAGGATTAGGTCCATCAAATTAGCTTAGCCCCGCCATTTTCTATTGAGGTGCATGCAACAAGCCATAAAATGAACGGTGAAGTAATTGTATACAGTTAATGCATGTGTAGCCAGGCAATATATCAGAATATTTTTCCCGAGGTTCTGATATCAGCTCAATGTTCTATTTCCCGAAGCCAACAGCTGAGGGAAATAGAACATTTAGCTGATCTCAGAACAAAGGGAAACATACTTTTGATCTATAGCCTGGCTACACATGAAATAACTGATTTTATTACCTAATAACTATCCAGTAATTTGCTTTATTTATAAGACATGTCTTCCCCGACATGTGAAGCTTCAAAAGGGAGCATAAATCTTCACCAGGCAGGTGTTCTATGTCGGAAAATAAAACATCCTCCCATGCACAATATGCTGTAAGAATGTTGAGGGCTGTTTTTTATGGCTTTTTGGTATTTTTAGCGTCCCTATTTTCAAGAAAAGCCTCTATGTCATCGTCGTCTGGCTTCACAAACCTCGCCATGTTTGTTGTCGTCTGTCAATGAAGTATTGATCACCTGTGCGTTAGTCACAAAACGGAGTGAGACACGAAAAAACCCGGTATCGTATAATGAATATTCATATATAGGTGAAAGTGCAGCAGGTAATAGAACGCCCCTGGCAATAGAGCACAGGCATGAACTTTATGAAAAATAGTTAAAAATGTTAAATACCAAATATACAGGTATTTCATATACTATTCGGTAATACTATCGATTATATCTCTGTTTCTAAGATTTTTTATTGAATTTTGTAATTTTTCCGACTGTGTTATATTTCGTTTTTTTATTGTTTCTTCTATTGTTAAATGCGTTTGCTCGACCTCTCCTATGTCTGGAGAACACTACCTTCGTGTGATATGATGAATCTGTCTTTTTTTTTTATATTTGTTTGTGTGTTAAAAGTCCTGTGAAGATAATATGATTAATTTTTTTTTAAACAATATTAACTCGGATATATGGACCTATAATGTTTTTTCAGAGTAGACCGAGGGTGGATCCAGATTTTCTTAAAAGAGGGGGCAAATAGGGGCTTCCGTCGTTTTTTAAGTCCCTATCTAGGTACGAAACGTCCGCATCCGATTTTCTGCACAGATTTAACCATATATTGACTTCCGGTATGTCATTTCCGGTGCATGAAAATTTAGTCATTAGTATATAGAAAAAAAATTGATATTTCTACCATAGTTGGGACTTCGTCCCATATTATATTGGTTACGTTGTTAAATTAAGATCAAGAGTCATACATGGTGTGACTAATAACAACTTCGTGATGTTTTCTGCTTTATATTTTACCTGTTGACGAGTATGCAATGCTTCACATATGTATCAGTCTCAAGGTCCATAGTTCACCATTACATTGTAAAAACAAAATAATGTGTTATAGTACAATGAAGTACAATGATACCCAGACTAACTGAAGCGCAGTAATAACTTCTGTTATCATCCTTCCCTCCGGCTATATCTACCTGCTGGCTCCATAAACAAAACTCGTATCAAAGTCCGCGTGAGCTGAGCAGGACTTATCAACAGTCAGCAGGAGTTATCACCAAATTCTCCTAACATTTAAACGATAATTCCTGTGAAGATGGCAAAAATAAATAAAATTCATCTACACCATTAGCTAGTTAACATTATTTTTTAAAACATATATCAAATTAAGAACTGTCGCGTTAGAAATATCAACAAACATCGTCCTACAAAAATGTACTTTACACAATTCTTGATAACCTCTCCTCAGACGTCATAATTTTTTACGTCATAAAGGAGGTTGTGACCGTCATGTTTTCTAAACCGGAACGGCATTGGTAAACAAAACCTTTAATGAAAATGGGTGACTTTGATGTTTGTAATAAAAACAAATGAATATCCCCATTAAAGGGAAAATCCAACAATCTTAACATGTATATAAATCTGTAAAAATGAATGGTATATTTTGCAAACTACTTATGAACTACGGTTTTGCGGAAGCGTATTTTGAATATTTTGAATCATGTAATTTTTCCCGCGAAAAATAAAAATATAGATGTATCCGTGTTTATGGTTGATTTAAGGATGATAAACATGTCATCTGAATGTGAATATAATTGATACTGAAAAATATCAGCCTGCTCGACAGAATATGAAGTTTGTGACTCGTTCGCTTCGCTCACTCGCCAACAAACTTCATATTCTGGCTCGACAGGCTGATATTTTCGGTATCAATTAATTCACATCCAGATAACATATACTTATGAATGTTTATATAGGTATTACACAATAGATGAAATATTTATTCAATTTTCAGATTACAAGATTCAATGAAATCAAGAAATATAACTTTTAACATTTTCCAAAATAAAAATCACTTTTCGTACAATGAAAACCAGTTGTATTATATATTGGTTTGTCACATGTAATGATCATTATAGAAGCAAAAATTAAATAGCTCTACTGAATGGCATTAGGGACAAGTTAGGGTTGTAGAGATAATGCCATTTAGCAGTTTCAGAGAAGAAGCCTGGAATGAAAGGGTTGTAGAGATAATGCCATTTAGCAGTTTCAGACAAGAAGTCTGGAATGATAGGATTGTAGAAACGATGAAATTGAACAGTTTCACACAAGCAGACTGGAATGATAGGGATGCAGAGACAATGACATTTAACAGTTTCAGACAAGAAGCCTGGAATAATAGGGTTATAGAGACAATGACATTTCACAGTTTCAGACAAGAAGTATGGAATGATAGTGTTGTAGAGACAATGACATTTAACAGTTTTAGACAAGAAGCATGTGATGATAGGGTTGTAGAGACAATGGCATTTAACAGTTTCACAGAAGCAGTCTGGAATGATCAGGTTTAAGAGACAATGACATTTAGCAGTTTCAGACAGGAAGCCTGGAATGATAGGGTTGTAGAGATAATGCCATTTAACAGTTTCACAGAAGCAGTCTGGAATGATCGGGTTTAAGAGACAATGACATTTAGAAGTTTCAGACAGGAAGCTTGGAATGAGAAGGTTGTAGAGACGATGACATTTAGCAGTTTCAGACAACAAGCCTGGAATGATAGGGTTGTAGAGATAATGACATTTAGCAGTTTCAGACAAGAAGCCTGGAATCATAGGGTTGTAGAAACGATGAAATTTAACAGTTTCACACCAGCAGACTGGAATGATAAGGTTGTAGAGAAAATGATATTTAACAGTTTCAGACAAGAAGCCTGGAATGATAGGGTTATGGAGACAATGATATTTCACAGTTTCAGACAGGAAGTATGGAATGATAGTGTTGTAGAGACAATGACATTTAATAGTTTCAGACAAGAAGCCTGGAATGATAGGGTTGTAGAGAAAATGACATTTAGCAGTTTCAGACAAGAAGTCTGGAATGATAGGATTGTAGAAACGATGAAATTGAACAGTTTCACACAAGCAGACTGGAATGATAGGGATCCAGAGACAATGACATTTAACAGTTTCAGACAACAAGCCTGGAATGATAGGGTTATGGAGACAATGATATTTCACAGTTTCAGACAGGAAGTATGGAATGATAGTGTTGTAGAGACAATGACATTTAACAGTTTCAGAAAAGAAGTATGGGATGATAGGGTTGTAGAGACAATTTTATTTAACAGTTTCAGAAAAGAATCATGGGATGATAGAATTATAGAGACAATGACATTTAACAGTTTCACACAAGCAGTCTGGAATGATCGGGTTTTAGAGAAAATGACATTTAGCAGTTTCAGACAGGTAACCTGGAATGATAGGGTTGTAGAGACAATGACATTTAACAGTTTCACACGGGAAGCCTGGATTGATAGGGTTGTAGAGATAATGACATTTAACAGTTTCAGACAGGAATCCTGGAATAATAAGGTGGCACAGACAATGATATTTAACAGTTTCAGACAAGAAGCCTGGAATGATAGGGTTGTAGAAACGATGAAATTTAACAGTTTCAGACAAGAAGCCCGGAATAATTGGGTAGTAGAGACAATAACATTTAACAGTTTCAGACAGGAAGCCTGGAATAATACGGTGGCACAGACAATGATATTTAACAGTTTTAGACAAGAATCCTGGAACGATAGGGTTGTAAAGATTATGCCAATTAGCAGTTTCACACAAGAAGCCTGGAATGATAGGGTTGTAGAGATAATGACATTTAGCAGTTTCAGACAAGAAGCCTGGAATGATAGGGTTGTAGAAACGATGAAATTTAACAGTTTCACACAAGCAGACTGGAATGATAGGGTTGCAGAGACAATGACATTTAACAGTTTCAGACAAGAAGCTTTGAATGAGAGTGTAATAGTGAAAATGACATTTTACAGCTTCAGACAAGAACCATGGAATGATAGGCTTGTAGAGACAATGACATTTAACAGTTTCAAACAAGCAGTCTGGAATGATAAGGTTGTAGAGACAATGACATTTAACAGTTTCAGACATGAAGCCTGGAATGATAGAGTTGTAGAAACAATGACATTTAACAGTTTCAGACAAGAAGCCTGGAATGATAGGGTTGTAGAGACAATGCAATTTACCAGTTTCACACAATCAGTCTGGAATGATAAGGTTGTAGATACAATGACATTTAACAGTTTCACACAAGTATTGTGGAATGATAAGGTTGTAGAGACAATGCCATTGAACAGTTTCAGACAAGAAGCCTGGAATGATAGGGTTGTAGAGACAATGGTATTTAACAGTTTCAGACAGGAAGCCTAGAATAATAGGGTTGTATAGGCAATGCAAGTTAGCAGTTTAAGACAGGAAGCCTGGAATGATAGGTTGTAGATACAATGACATTTAGTAGTTCCCCACAAGCAGTCTGGAATGATAAGGTTGTAGATACAATGACATTTAACAGTTTCAGACATGAAGCCTGGAATGATAGGGTTACAGAAACAATGACATTTAACAGTTTCAGACAGAACGCCTAGAATGATAGGGTTGACGAAACAATGACATTTAACAGTTTCAGACAGAACGCCTAGAATGATAGGGTTGCAGAGACAATGCCATTTAAAAGTTTAAGACAAGAGACAATTATATTTAACAGTTTCAGACAAGATGTCTGGAATGATAGGGTTGTAGAGAAAATGATATTTAACAGTTTCAGACAAGAAGCCTGGAATGATAGCGTTGTAGAGACAATGACATTTAACAGCTTCAGACAAGATGTCTGGAATGATAGGGTTGTAGAGAAAATGATATTTAACAGTTTCAGACAAGAAGCCTGGAATGATAGGGTTATACAGACAATTACATTTCACAGTTTCAGACAAGAAGTATGGAATGATTGTTTTGTAGAGACAATTATATTTAACAGTTTCAGAAATGAAGCATGGGATGATAGGGTTGTAGAGACAATTAAATTTAACAGTTTCACACAAGCAGTCTGGAATGATCGGGTTTTAGAGACAATGACATTTAGCAGTTTCAGACAAGTAACCTTGAATGATAGGGTTGTAGAGACAATGACATATAGCAGTTTCAGACAGGAAGCCTGGAATGATAGGGTTGTAGAGACAATGACATTTAACAGTTTCAGACAAGAAGCCTGGAATGATAGGGTTGTAGAGATAATGCCATTTAGCAGTTTCAGACAAGAAGCCTGGAATGATAGA
Source organism: Gigantidas platifrons (assembly GCA_002080005.1). NCBI lineage: Eukaryota > Metazoa > Mollusca > Bivalvia > Mytilida > Modiolidae > Gigantidas > Gigantidas platifrons. Next base: position 2,016 of record MJUT01002255.1, on the reverse strand, counting down.
GTTGTAGAGATAATGACATTTAGCAGTTTAAGACAAGAAGCCTGGAATGATAGGATTGTAGAAACGATGAAATTGAACAGTTTCACACAAGCAGACTGGAATGATAGGGATGCAGAGACAATGACATTTAACAGTTTCAGAAAAGAAGCCTGGAATAATAGGGCTATAGAGACAATGACATTTCACAGATTCAGACAAGAAGTATGGAATGATAGTGTTATAGAGACAATGACATTTAACAGTTTTAGACAAGAAGCATGGGATGATAGGGTTGTAGAGACAATGCCATTTAACAGTTTCACAGAAGCAGTCTGGAATGATCCGGTTTAAGAGACAATGATATTTAGCAGTTTCAGACAAGAAGCCTGGAATGATAGGGTTGTAGAGATAATGCCATTTAACAGTTTCACAGAAGGAGTCTGGAATGATCGGGTTTAAGAGACAATTGTATGTCAAGTCATGTGATTTCAATGATTTAATTTGATTTGATTGATGTGTTGTGCTTAACGCCACTTTCAGCAATATTTCACATATATCATGGCGACCAGTTTTAGTGGTGGAGGAAGCCGGAGTTCCCGAAGAGATTCTCCGACCATGGGTAAGCAACTGGAAAATTGATATCACTTGCGGCTGCGAGTCGAATACATCCTTCTTATCGTGAACAAATGATTTGCATGTGTGTAATGTATAGATTATCATCTGCATGGTTAAATTAATGTATTCTGTATTATTTGTTTGTGTGATAAGAAGATGTATTAATGTTGTTTTTATGGCTACCGAAGTGTACATATGCTCAGACTTGCAGCTATCACGCTATTAAAAGATAAAATCATTGATAATCAAATGGCAGTTTGTCTTCTTTTGGTCTTTGCATGGAAAATGAGGATTGTAATCTTCACTTGCTGTATTGGATACCAACATTACAACGTTATATCGGAGGAGTTTCCAAGTGTTCTACCATGCCTCTTTCTAAAAGTTTAGCTTATATTTTAACAGCTATAAAAACTGGTCCCCAGAAATAAAATGATACATACTTTTCTAGAAGTGGCGTTAATCAAATGTGGATATTAAAAAATTCAAAAGACTTGCTGGAGATTTTCAGATAAAGATCTCAGTATGGTTGTAACAGTATTAAATAACTTGATTTCTCCACCTTATATACCACAACCCCGCATACTTTTTTAAATCTAGAATTAAGGAATTCATTCAGCGGTGCCTCTCAAAGAAGATCCGAGAATATATCAGTATCTTGTTACGAATAGAGGCAAATCTTACTTTGTAAAAATCATTTTCAAATATAATAATAAATAAAAACAAGACAGGATCATTCGAATGTTAGATTTTTTAATCGACAACATACTTGGCCTACTTGGTAGACGGGTGTTTCAACAAACGATTGGTATTCCAAAACGTACGAATTGTTCACCGATACTCGCCGACTTGGTAATTAACTATATCGCATATATCCAAATGAGCTTAAAATAAAATTATACGACAAACGCAATGATTTCACTTTTCTAATAGTCAATTTCCCCTCACTGCCAAGACGTTTACCAAACTTAAATGTATATGTATGAGTATAACATGGCTGGTGTTTTATAAGAATTAGGAACTTTTTCTTCTTTGCGAGCTGCTGAGTTCAACCTGATTTTTGTGGGATCCGTGTTGCACATATTTGTGTGCCTAATCGTGTCTGTTTCTCATGAGTTCGCGCCAGGTATGAAGCTTCCGTGTCGTTACGTTGTAGGATCCGTCTTCTGATGTCCGTTACGATTTCCGCATAAAATGACGCTCGGTACGTCATTACTTTTTTAATTCCGTGCTGTGATGCGTTACAGAGTCCCCTTTCCATTGCCAAAATAATGTTTATCATGCTTATTGATGTTAACATTCCTCGTTCCTATTTCATTCACATGCATCGGTGGTGTATTGGTTAGCATGTTCTTCTCGAATTCGGTAGATCGTGTCAGGTCAAACCAGACAATAACGTTTGTCATTTGTTGCTTCTCCGCTAAG
>MJUT01002236.1:111501-124760 GCA_002080005.1 Gigantidas platifrons | reverse complement strand
GTTTGACTCGTCAGTCACTTGAAGTTTCAAAAATTAAGAAAAAAATGTTTTTCTTATTTTATTTATTTTTGAAACTTCAAGAGACTGTGGACTCATACTCATAGACTAGTAAAATAGATGTACATATATATGCGTAGATGCGATGCTCGCCTGTAGGCTGTTCCTAATCCATATTATTTTTACGTTGTGTAGACGTAATACAATGTTACGTTGTGTTGTGGTAATATTTTACGTTGTGGAGACGTAATTTTATAACGTTGTATACACGTCGTGATATAACGCTGTGAAATTACGTGAACACAACGTTGTGGCAATGTTTTTTCCGATGTTACGTTCAGATGACGAATCCCCGACGTCGGGATTACGTCATGTGTTTGCTGGGACCTTTATCTGGTATTACACTATATCTCTACGTAAACTATAGGGTAACACATTTGTCCCTCTCTTATATACCCAACATTTACGCTGCTGATTTTCATATCGTATTTTTAGAAACAAAAGAATGGAAATTTGTTATAATCTTGTGACTGGTGTGTTTTTTGTTATAAAATCACAACTCGTACGGGAGCTATTTAAATCTCACGTATTCATTCATTATGACTTTGGAATAAATCAAATCTTTAAATAGACAGAGGTCTACGGTCTAATAACATTGCATTATTATTAAGATATTTTGAATTTTATTATGTCAAACGGCGGGTACAGTGATAGTCGAAAACTGCTCACGTTTACACTAAACATATCAATAAACATCTTTATTAGATTTCTTTAAAAACAACTATTATCAATGAATTATGTCTTGAATAAAAACTAATGGCAACATAAAAACCGTATAACACGGTTAATAGTCTCTCTATAATGTAGTGAGTGCGGGTGGGGGAGAGGGGAGAGGTCCTCGTGGTCGTGATCGTATGGTAATTAGATTTATAACTACCTATGCATTCAGTACCTATCACCACTAAAATTGTGAGTTCGAACCCCATTCATGGCGAGATATACTCCATACAACATTTTGTGATAAAGTTTGTAATTGACTTACGGCAGATCAATTACTAGCGAACACTCAGCTAGCGACCAGTTATGCGATATGTATCAAAAGTTTTTTTTTCAAAACCAAAAAATAAATAAGAGCAAAATGTACGTTTGTAGATTTCTAGCGACCAATAATAAATATATTACTGTAAATGCACTTTCCACACATTGAATCGACATCTGGTCATATAGGAAATATTTCTGGAATATACAAAGTTGACATTTGATACCATACTGTGGACTTAATGTGCAGAATCTCACACAGACACTCATGTGTGTAAAATACAATACATTTTATGCTCTATTTCCCATGTTCACCCGAGCATAAAATAGTTCTCTCTACTGGGCTAAATAAAGAAGACACGAATATATTTTGGGATGGCGACCTTACACAACAGTCGGCCAACTTTAAATAAACACACCTTAAAATAATTTACTTTCATGTAAATCGGTATATAATTTGCATTTCTCAGCATTTTGTCAAACAAAATAAAGTCCGAAGATGAAGACCATCTCATAAATCTAAAACAATGTAAATATAGAACATTAGAAAAAGATAGCAATACGTTTTATTAAAATAAACAAAATATAAACCATGCATGTGTTTGTCACATTTATTTAATAGATAGTATTATTTTCTCTTATATATGTATTTTTAGCTCACCTAGCCAAAGGCCATGTGAGCTTTTGCCATCATGTTTCGTCCGTCGTTCGTCATCCGTCGTATGTCGTCGTCGTCTGTTGTAAACTTTTCGCATTTTAATCTTCTCCTCAGAAACCACTGAGCCAATTTAGACCAAACTTTGGTGGACTGGTCCTTGGATGGCCCACTTCCAAATTGTGTCCGGTGATCCCGACTTCCAACCAAGATGGCCGCCAAGCTAAAAATTGAAAAAAGGGGGTATGAAATTATAATTGTCCATTGCTGCTTTAGTATAAGTCAAAATGAGCTGAAATTTTAATTGCAGACACATGGCAAGGAGTAGTTTAAAATATATTCTGGCTTTTTCTGTGAAATTTTTCTTTCAGCCGATTTATACCGATTATGCAAATTAGGCATATTTTGATAAAAGATCACATTTAGATCTTCTTCTCTGAAACAGCTGAAACAAATTAAACCAAAACTGGCAGGGATAGTCCCTGGGTGGGTCCCTTTGAAAATTGTGTCAGGTGATCCCTACTTCCAACCAAGATGGCCACCAAGCTTAAAATAACAAAACGAGGGATGAAATTAAAAAATATATTCTCCTCAGAAACCAATGGGCCAATTGCCACCAAACTTTGGTGGAATGATCCTTGGATGGTCCCCTTCCAAAAATGTGTCCGGTGATCCCGACTTGCAACCAAGATGGCCGCCAAGATAAAAATAGTAAAAATGGGGATGAAATTTACACAAAATCTTCTCCTCTGAAACTACTGAGCCAATCTCAACTAAACTTTGTTGAAATGATCCTTGGTGGTCCCCTTCCAAATTTGTGTCCGGAATTGCAGACCTCCGACCAAGATAGCCGCCACAGCCGAACTTAATTTAACATAGGAACCTATGGGAAATTCCCATAAAAATCTTCTTGTCTGAAACCATTTGCTCAATAAGAACTACATTTTGATGAAATAGTCATTGGATGGTTCTCTTCCAAAAATGTGTCCGGCGGTTCGGCCCTTCGACCAAAATGGCCTCCACAGCTGAACTTAGCTTAACATAGGACCCTATGGGAAATTCACATAAAAGTCTTCTTGTCTGGAACCAGTTGCTCAATTGGAATCAATCTTTCATAAAATAGTCATTGGATGGTTCTCTTCCAAAAATGTGTCCGACTGTTAGTCCCTCCGACCAAGATGACCCCCACAGCCGAACTTAACTTAACATAGAACCCTATGGGAAATTCACATAAACATCTTCTCTTCAGAAACCAGAGGGCCAATTGCAACCAAACTTTGGTGGAATGGTCCTTCGATGGCCCCCTTCCAACAGTGTGTCCGGTGACTTCCAACCAAGATGGCCGCCAAGTTAAAATAGAAAAGAAGGGGACATGAAATTTAAAAAAATGTTCTCCTCTGAAACTACTAAGCTAATCTCAACCAAACTTTGCTGAAATGATCCTTGGGTGGTCCCCTTCCAAAATTGTGTCCCGCATTTCAGACCTCCGACCAAGATGGCCGCCACAGCCGAACCTAATTTAACATAGGACCGTAATGGAAAATTCACATAAAAATCTTCTTGTCTGAAACCATTTGCTCAATAAGAACTAAATTTTTATGAAATAGTCATTGGATGGTTCCATTCCAGAAATGTGTCCGGCTCTTCGGCCTTGTGACCAAAATGGCCCCACAGCCGAACTTATTGGAAATTTACATAAAAATCTTCTGCTCAGAAACCACTGGGCCAATTATAATTTACCACCAAACTTTGTTGGAATGATCCTTGGATGGCCCCTTTCCAAAATTGTGTCCGGTGATCCCGACTTCTAACCAAGATGGCCGCCAAGATAAAAAAAGAAAAAAAGGGGATGAAATTTACACAAAATCTTCTCCTCTGAAACTACTGAGCCAATCTCAAACAAATCTTGCTGAAATGATCCTTGGGTGGTCCACTTTCAAAAATGTGTCCGGCATTTCAGACCTCCGACCAAGATGGCCCCCACAGCCGAACTTAGCTTCACATAGAACCCTATGGGAAATTCACATAAAAATCTTCTCTTCAGTAACCACTGGGCCAATTACAACCAAACTTTCGTGGAATGGTCCTTCGATGGCCCCTTCCAAAAGTGTGTCCGGCGATCCCGACTTCCAATCAAGATGGCCACCAAGCTAAAAATTGAAAAAGGGGGCATGAAATTAAAAAAAAGATCTTCTCCTCTGAAACTACTGAGCTAATCTCAACCAAACTTTGCTGAAATTATCCTTGGATGGTCCCCTTCCAAAATTGTGTCCAGCATTTCAGACTTCCGACCAAGATGGCCGCCACAGCCGAACTTAATTTAATATAGGACCCTATGGGAAATTCCCATAAAATCTTCTTGTCTGGAACCAGTTGCTCAGTTGGAGCCAAACTTTGATAAACTAGTCATTGAATGGTCCTCTTCCAAAATGGTGTCTGGTGGTTCCGCCCTCTGACCAAGATGGCTGCACAGCTGAACTTAGCTTAACATAGGACCCTATGGGGAATTCACATAAAAACCATCTTGCCTGGAACCAGTAGCTCAATTAGAACCAAACTTTGATGTAACAGTCATTGGATAGTCCTTTTCCAAAATTGTGTCCGGCAGTCGCGCTCTCCCACCAGGATGGCCGCCACAGTGTAGTTGCGTTGTTATTGAAAACAGCTTTGATCCAGGTGAGCGATTACAGGCTCCTGGGAGCCTCTGGTTTAAATTGTGTATTAAATGTGCCAAACCACAATTTTAATTCACCAATCAGAGCTTAGAACATATATACAAATAGTTCTTTTTCGATTTACAGCATCCGATTACCACATGATGATTTCAAATTTACCAATAGGAACCATTGGTTCAGTAGCTTCCTTGTTAGCAGCAAACATCTATTAAGAAAATTCCGATAGGATAATTATTTTTCTTTTATTTCAAGAGATGTATTTGTTGTACGAATAATTCATGTAACGTGTGAATTTTACAGTATATAATTTCCAACATTATTATATTTACTCTTCACAGAATTCATATATTTCGATATCCATATGGTTTTATTGTTACATCGCCTAATTATATGTCATGTAAGTTATTATTCAATACAGTAATTCTTACCACAATACAATACAGTAAAACATGGATTGTCAATTTATATTCATGTTAAAGATATTATAAAAGAAAGTTTAAACAATCGCTTAAGTCTTCTTAGGTTTTCCTTTTACATCACGGTCACATGAAACGTCTACGTGATCATTCAGCCTTCACCTTTGTAGATACGACGTTCTAAAATTGTTTCAATAGTCAGTTCGCTCTATTTACTGACCGTTTTATACTGTTTCAACCTGTACGACAACTCTGAAGATACCAGAAAAAAAGGGGGGTAATCAGAAACCGTACATCGAAGAAGGACAACGGCCAAAAAAAGGACAAGCATTGATCTACACAACACTACACACAGAACTAAAGACTATTCAACTCAAACCCCACTAAAGCCATTGTGAACTCATGTGGTACAGAAGGGTAAGGTGTCCTAGGTCACTAATGTAAAAAATAAAGACTATTCAACACGAGCCCCACTAAAGCCATTGTTAACTCATGTGATACATAGGGTAAGCTGCAGTCCTAGGTCACTAATGTCATGTTACCCTAGTTACCAGTCCGGTGAATAAAGGTATCAGTATCTTGTTATCGGTAATAGGGTAATGGTGTTTAACGCCACTTTCACCAATATTTCAGCTATATCGTGGAGGTCGGTTTTCTTGAAGGAGAAAACCACCGACCTGTCGCAAGTCACTGACAAACTAAATCACATAATGTTGCATCGAGTACACCTTGCCCGAGCGGGATTCAAACTCACAACTTTAGGTTGTAGATCCAACTACCATACGAACACGATCACGACTGGCCTCTCGATGAGTATGAAATTGCCGGTTGGCATAGCAATGACTCGTGGTACAGTGGGTGGTTCTTTTTGTCAACGATTATTGTTCGACGTATTATTTCTAATGTCAACATCCTGTATCGTTGAAAAGAAAGTACTTAGAACCGAAATCGTACGTTAGTTGGATTTAAGTCTATTCATGTGTAATGGGCGATCAAGCCTAGGCCTCCTATTACGAAAGTCTACAGTGGTTTTGTCGGTCTTGTAGTGGGCGATCAAGCCTCCTATTACAAAAATCTACTGTGGTTTTGTTGGTCTTGTAGTGGGCGATCAAGCCTCCTATTACAACAGTCTACAGTGGCTTTGTCGGTCTTGTAGTGGGCGATCAAGCCTCCTATTACAAAAGTCTACAGTGGTTTTGTCGGTCTTGTAGTGGGCGATCAAGCCTCCTATTACAAAAGTCTACAGTGGTTTTGTCGGTCTTGTAGGACACCTCTGCAGAAACTAAAGGGGTAAGATATGCAACAAAGCAAAGGACGGACGACGCTATGACAAAAAAGAGCAACTAATGATCTACAGAAAACTGAAGATTGAGCAACAAGAACCTTTTTTCTTTGGTCATTTCATTGTCTGTCCTTCGATTTACGGATTCTGATTACACCTTTGGTATCTTCAAACTCTTCTACCAAAGCTTTAGTAGTTATTTCCAATAGTTGCGTAGGTACATCAATGCAGGTGTAAATCGATATATTTCAGGATAAATGCCAGATCGACCGTACATGTTGATTTGATTTTGATTTGATTTTTGGTGTCTTAACGCCACTTTCAGCAATATTTCAGCTATATCATGGCGACCAGCTTTAGTGGTGGAAAAAGCCGGAATACCCGGAGAGAACCACCGACCATGGGCAAGCAATTGGTATACTTTATCACTTGCAACTGCGATTCTTTTTGTAAATTACAAAGCAGGGCGCAAACCCATGTCGTATTGTTGATAGGCTTGTATGAGTTGCTAGATAATCCCACTTCCTAACTCATTGAGCCACCCGGACTCCATGTTGAAAGTGTTGTATAATGTTCGTTGATCATATAATAGACCTTTAGTTTATTTGAAGAGAGAGTATTTAATTCAATTATTTCATTTAAAACATTGAATATATATAACGAACAAATAGTACAAAAAAGTATCATCTTTGTATCACTAACCAAACTCAAAATATCGTGATCACTCACTATAAATGTTATTATTATACTTCAGTGTCTTTTTTTCTTTCATTAAACCATGACAGTAGTTTTGCTATTGCGTCCTAAAATCAACTGCATGACTATTCCACAGTGGTGCCGGTCAAAGATTTGAGGACTATTCCTCTCTGTGGTAATTTCAGCAATCATATTTCCCAGACTTTTCTAAATCATTCATTTTATTGCATTAAATTAAATGACGTCATGGATGTCCTCGGACTTTTTCATTGCGCGAGCGAAATTACCGAAAAGTAAACAATGACTATTCCCCCTGTGGTAATTTCAACAATCATATTCCCGGACTTTTCTAAATCATTCATCTCATTCATTTAAATTAAGTGACGTATATAATGGAATGATCCTATCATCCTCTAATATCCATGCAAAAAAAGAACGAACTGAAAATATTGTTTTTTTTATTAATTGTTTCTTCAAATTCTAGTACACACACATGAAAATGTATTACTTTTAAAAAGCACTAATAAAGTAGTCTAGAAATCCATCAGAAAAGGGCATACAATCTAGAATTTTGAATTGCACAGTTGTTCAGTATAATAAAACACTTGGGTAATAGCATTTTCAATGTCCCCTCTGTACCAATTATTGTCCTCGGCATAGCCTCGGAAAATGGTCTGTACCTTGGGGACAATAAAAGTGCTATAACCCTCATACCCAGTCAACAAGTGTATACTGTCGCCCATTAAGATTGTTTCTCATTAAGTCATATTAATATTAGAAATTAACAAACATAGTTATTAATTATACATAATAGGATGATTATAATCAATTTAAATAATATATTATTATGTTTATTTTAAGTTCAATTCTCACATTTTATAAATGAATTTTGTACAATTGAAGAATCACAAGAAAAATATAATTACATTGACAAATAGTTCTACATCTTGTCTTTTTTGTGTTGTAGTAAGCAATCATTTAAAACGAGAGTGTTTTTCATAAGCAATTTATTTACACATTAAATAATATTTATAAGCCAAATGAGGATTTTTGTTGGCTTATTGTGTTTGTTTAGCCCCACGGCCAGCAATTTTTCAGCTAAATCGTGACTACTAGTCTCAATGAGCGACGAAAACTCGGACCGTATATGCCGTCAGTGGTGATAGGCTTGTAGTCATTCTTACCCCATTGGAAAATCAAATAATTTAAAAGTCATTGAGAGCAAAAAGATCAAACACCATAAACAGCCTGAACAAAATCAGCAAAGGTCACATATACGATTTCTAGAGAACACAACGACACGTGAAGCTGTCTTCTCTTAGATATCACATGGAAATTCTACGATCTCTAGAGAACACAGCGTCACGTGAAGCTGTCTTCCCTTAGATATCACATATAAATTCTACAATCTCCATGGAACACAACGTCACGTGAAGCTGTCTTCTCTTTGATATCACATGTAAATTCTACGATCTCTAGAGAGCACAACGTTACGTGAAGCTGTCTTCCCTTAGATATCACATATAAATTCTACGATCTCCATGGAACACAACGTTACGTGAAGATGTCTTCTCTTAGATATCACATGGAAATTCTACGATCTCCAGAGAACACAACGTTACGTGAAGCTGTCTTCTCTTAGATATCACATGAAAATGCTACGATCTTTAGAGAACACAACGTTACGTGAAGCTGTCTTCTCTTAGATATCACATTGAAATTCTCCATTAACAGACGGTGTCTATTAAAAGGACGATTAGAATATACATAGCAGTACAAACGCAAAGAAGAATTACGTAGGGAGTGAACCAATGGCTGCGTAAGAACAAGTATCTGCTACTCTCCGAGTATAATATTCCATACCAGAACAATGTTATACAAGTTTTGTTAAGACCATTTTTGAGAAGGGGTAATTTCTATGCTGTTCTTATTTATTTTACTCATAACCATTCTAATTCATTACTGATCACGGGGTTTGTAACAGGAGTATCATGACGGCTGCCACCAGTGTTGTTGGTACTGCTTTCACTTCCTCCTGGGCACATGAGTTCTTCATTTTTTGTGTGTGTGGATTTCGTGTACTTTTTCGTTTGGATATTGTATGTCCTTCGTCCATTTACGGCTTCTAATAACTGCTTTGGGATCTTCAAACTTTTCCTGAAACCACATTTTGGGCTATTGTTGATCGTTGTTAATGTTTTGTTTGTGTGTACTGGTGATGGACACGATTTATCTTTGTGAGTAACATGGTGGGTGTCGTTTAAGAAACAAGACCTGTTTTCCATTCATGATCAGCTTTTCTCCCCCTGCTTTGTTTTGGGGACTGTGTTGCCAATCTTTTAATTTTCTGTGCTGTGTATTTTGTTTTAATATCTTTGCCTTGCTCTGAGTGTTGTGCCCAACATTGCCTGTGTCTTTGGTTTGTTTGCCTAACTTTATTTTACCAAGTTAGCTTCTCCTTTCAGCATTTTTTCTGGTTAATGTTTTAAATTATATCATGTGTACATTCAATACATATATTAGTTCAACAGTGTGTTTAAAGGGGAACAACTCTATCACTAAAAATAAATAAACATCATTTTAAAGATTGACTTTGTATGATGATAACCATTATTACTTGTGTATTTCAAACTTTTCTTCTTAATAACGAGAAACACAAAAAATACAAATCACAAAAAAAAAAGAAAAAAAAAGGAAAATCCTCAAAATGTACTTGCTGATAGTTAAAATGTTATGAACATCTTTGTGTAACGATGGAAAAAAAATTAAAAGAAAAAAAATACAACTACGTCGGAACAATCCCAAAATCTTATAGAAAAATATAATAACGATACGATAATGCGATTTATAATATAGTGTCAGATATTTTATTTGGATATCTTTTAAAAATACAACGGCATTTCTTCCTATATTTTTAAGGATTGTCTCTATAAGTATACCATTAGCGATTATATAATCATATTGCATTATGACCGGTGTTGTATTCCATGTTTTTTTCACCAAAGCGTTGTGACGCCCTAGAAAGGTTCCGGAAAAAGACACATCTAAGCACCAACATCAAGCAGACGATATGGCAGACAAGGACCCTGCCTCCTTGTTGTAGGGACCAGATGCGAAGGAATTGAACGAAAACTCTAATATAATGACTGTAATATGTGATACCATATTATACAAGTGGTATTGTACTATTAATACATTAATATTGTCTCTTTCAAGAATACAATAATGTAACAATGAATTGGACAACACGAGCAAAACATGGAAGCATTAATCTGTTTATCTTACAGCTACCCTCCCAAACAAAATGAACTTTTCAAGTATCGCAAGCTTTTTGAAATAGCAACTGACTTGGCCTTGTTATAGTGACAACCGGAATCTTTTAACCGTATTGAAAGCGGGAGGTTTGGTGCCGTAAAATCTGATTCAACCCACCATTTCTTTGGAAATGCCTGTACCAAGTAAGGGCCATTGTGGTTTTTCCCAGTTTTTCGGTTGTTGACTGATTTTGTCTGTTTGTTGACTTATGAGTTTGGCCTTTCCATTTGGATGATTGCTTGGTGTACAGTAATTTTGTTATTACCCTTATTTGTCATTTGTTGCCATGGTATTGTCTGTAGTTCTTCTGTTTACGGCTTCTGATTATCCCTTTCGTATCTTCAAACATTTTCCTACCTTATTAGTAAGGGTCCTCTTGTTGAGGTAGTAAACATAAAATTTGTTCATCCCACGATATATCTGAAATGCTGCTAAAATTGGCAATCAAGCTTTTCATACAGAACTTAAAACAAGAGATACTTGAATATCCACAGTCACTGTAATAACGGAGATTCATTACATTGTATATCTAGAGAATAATTTGAATGGAATATCTCTTACTTACAACTCATACTATTTTAGACCCATTCATTTTTCAAACGTGAAGATGTCAAAACACACCAATGACCTCGACATATGACCTCTTAGGTCAAATAAGAGGAATGTGATACAGATCTTTGCGAGCATATGAGATCACCCCCATTTTCTTTTGGTTATTTTTTTCATTTTTGTGTGGGGTCTGTATTGCTCACCCTTTGAAATTTTCACAATTGCATAATTTTGGGTTAGGGCTATGGTTTTTAACGCAACTTTAAAAATTATATCCGTATATCGTGGAGGTCATTTCTATTGGAGAAAATCGGAGTACCCGGAGAAACCCATCTACATGTCGCAAGTCACTGACAAACTTTGTATCGAGTATACCTTGTCAAAGCTGGATTCAAACTCACAATGTTAATGGTGATATGCATTGATTGCAAATCCAACTACTATGCGATCACGACCACGACGACCCCAATAATTCTGTCACTTTTGGAACACAGAAGTTATCTTCAAACGCATTGATTATTTATTTACCATATTGATAGTTTATTTTAAGTTCTTTGTCTATTGTAGGTTTGTCAAAAATATTGGAATGGCTCGTGTGGCTCAGTGAGTTAGGTAGTTCGATTACCTAACACCTCATACGAGCCTATCACCAATACGGGGTGGGTTCGTGCTCGGCTTCGTAAATTACAAAAAGGGTGCACTCGACTCGCAGCCTCAAATGATAAAGTTTACGAGTTGCTTTCCCATGGTCGGTGGTTCTCTCCGGTTACAACGGCTTTTTCCACCACTAAAACTGGTCGCCATGATATAGCTGAAATATTGCTGAAAGTGGGGTAAAACACCAAAATTCAAAATTCAAATTAAAAAAAAGTTGGAAAATGAAATCATATCGTTTTTCAACTTCATTATGATTATAAGCAACCACATGATAAACATCAAAATTCTGATTATCTCCCGTTGATCACTATAGATATACAATTGTGATCTGTCGATAGAATATCAATATAAAATTAAGAACTAGGCAATGTATATGTTTTTTTGTTTTTTATGGTGTTTAACGCCACTTTCAACAATATTTCAGTTATATCGTGGCGGTCTGTTTTATTGGTGGAGCAGGAACTTATTACCCTTCCGGAGCACCTACGTTCACCCCCGGTTTTTAGGGCATGGGCTTCGTGTTAATTGTATATGTATGTTTTGTAGATTGTTGTTTGTCCTTTTGTACTTTTTCTTTTGGCTATTGTGTTGTCTGTTCTTCTTCGATATACAGATTCTGATTACCCATTTGGTATCTTCAAACTCTTCATAGATTTCTATGTCAGACTTTTATGTCCACTGTTTGATTTATCAATGACTTTGAGGTAGCGTTATTAATGTGTGTCACAAGCTATGCTGGTGGATACTGGTAGATATAACGATACATATACATATGTTTACTGTATTAAGGTGGTACCATACACTTCAGGTAAAATTTGATCTGTTCATACCGAAGTGTACTGGATATAACATTACGTGATACAGTTGATCAGTGACTTGCGACAGGTTGATGGTTTTACCGGGTATTCCGGTTTCCTCCACCAAGAAAACTAACCGCCATGATATAACTGAAACATTGTTGAAAGTGCCGTTAAACACCATTCACCTTAAATTACAAACTATTTAGTGTTTTCTCATATTTAACATGACATTGTGATCTGTTGACACCTTTGAGTGTGTTACATTATCATTGGCGGAACTTCATAACCCATGTTTTTTCCTAACGAGCTAGATAGTTTAGGTTATTTTATAGTGCGACATTATATTGGTGGTGTTCGATATTTCAATAGATTTAATATGATTTATTTATTTTGGTGTATTTAACGCCACTTTCAACAATATTTCAGCTATATCATGGCAACCAGTTTTAGTTCTGGAGGAAGCCGGAGTAACCGGAGAGAACCCCCTGACCATGGGCAAGCAACTGGTAAACTTTATCACTTGCGACTGCAAGTCGAGTGCACCTATTTTGTAATTTACAAAGCCGGGCGCGAACCCACGCCGTATTGGTGATAGACTTGTATGAGTTGTTAGGTAATCCAACTACCTAAATAAGGGTAATAACACAATTACCGAACACCGAGCAATCTTCCAAAGGGAAAGTCAAAACTCGTAAATCAACAGACAAAATCAGTCAACTACCTAACTCACTGAGTCACCCGGGCCCTCTCTTCAGAAGAAGAACAACTTGGTGTGTTCACTAATACACATCAGTCACTCCATTGTTAAATATATTTTTAATCCTTACCAGGATAATTGATACTTGCAGCGCAATAACCAACTACATGGAATTCAATGTAATGTTGGAAAAATGCCAACTTCATATGGTAGCAAATCAAAAGGTCAAAGTATTTCGAAACACGTCGCATAGGTCATAGGTCATACTAGAATGATATTTAATTATATTTTAATTGAAGAAGAACTATCTGAGCATTCGAGCATTTTGCGGTCCCATTCTGTTTTAGGTATGTTGTTGTCGTCCGTCTGTAGACACAATGGTTTCAGAATAATCTTTGGTCTAGCTTACTCATACTTCTGAAAGCTTAACGTGATGATCCTGAGCAGAGGTTAATATTGGCATTCCTCTAAGCAATTGAGAC
>MJUT01002236.1:85457-97026 GCA_002080005.1 Gigantidas platifrons | reverse complement strand
CACTCTTTTGTCATCTTCGTCTTCGTCTGTAAGACATCTTGGCTTAGCCGCCATTGTGTAGCTTTATTAAAGTATATCACATCTACAAATATATATTTATTTTATCTACAATTTAGCAAGAGATTAATTCAAATTCAAAGCTATCGAAGAGATATTTATTTATTTGAGATCACTGCTGACATTATTGTCATGGTTATATAATTTGATATTTGTTGCTTCTCTGCAACCAAGGAGAAAAAAAAGATTAATTTGCTATGAATCAAGATGATATGTCCATGTTAATCACCATGTGTACCCGTGGACAGGTTGTTACAGAATTATATTATTGTGTCAATCCAGCTCATGTTGGACAGGTACAAAGCGGACATCATTATCATTTCATGGAACTAGTTGTCCCCATGATTTAGCTGAAAAATGATCAATTGGCGTTAGATCACACATCATATGTACATCATGACTCTGCTCTGTACATATGCGAACGAAAATATAAGAGCAACTGTTTTCCTATATGAGTTAGACAAATGGAGGAAATTGTATCATATATGATCTCATTTACATTGTTTATGTTCCTGATATTTCACATGAAGCTTTTAATCAGGGAGGAGGGATGGGGAGAGATTAAAGCACACGATTAATTGTAAATTATCATATTCCTTGCAATAATGTTAAAACAGTTTTATATTGTATGAAAACAACCTGCATAAAATCCCAGCAAAATGTTACAAACATTAAAACAAATTATACATTATATATGACGACGTTCAAGTAGAGCTGATATACCATGATAACATATCTATTTAGAGCCTCAGTGTTGTTATTTAGAATAATTGACCATATGTACAAAACATTAAATGTTACTGACCAGTTTTAAAATAATCTACATAGATTATCTACATAATATTATTATTTTTAAATTAGAAACACTTACCTAGTATATTTTACCTATACCACAATCATTCATTCCGAACTTTCTGTTTGTTATGCTTCAATTTCATTGGTTAAGGTGTCAATGACATATCTAGGGGAATTAGTATGTTATCTATTGTCAACATTAACCCACGTTTATAGTATGGACAGTGTTACGATAAACCGTTCAACAATAGTTAGATCTTAGGAAATTTACTTAATAATATATATGTCTTATTTAAATAAAAAATCGACAATATTATAACAATATTATAACAAAATCTACATAAGATTGTAAAACAAATTTATGACGGTTTAATCACAGGTGTCTATAACATGAACCCCCTTTTTTCGACGAAGTCGCATACGATCGCTTTTGACCTACTTTTGTAATTATGGACGCTTTTGCCTAACAATTTTAAAGATGACAATATTTTCTATCTTTTTGATTGGAGAATAATATAAATTTGGTGAGAGGTCGGAGAACGGATTTAAAGCACTTGCAGTTATTTTCCCACTGCGTCTTTGGGCCAAATATCGGCCCCAGTCCGAATGTGAAAAAAGCATTTTTCCCAATTTCACGGGGGAAAATTCCCAATAGCGTGGTTATAAAATTTTTCGTAAAAATCGTTAATAAAAGCTTTTTCAAATGAAAATAAAAGTCGAAACTTAAAACTTGAAACTTGAAACTTTTATTTTCTCAAGATCCCAACTAGGGTATGTGAATACAAATTCTAACATGACCTCACTCTTTCCCTTTGTTAAAAAAACAGAATTATTTGTTCGTATTATCTCATTAGCCAATGCGCCTATGAATGTCACTGACGTTTCCATTGGCAACATAAATTGTGACCCAAATAATGCCGATAGAGGGCGCGGTATTATTCGAGCTACATAAATTGTGTGCGACATTTTCCGCAAGCGTATGTATAAATTACCGTCTTCTGGCTCGAGATAAAATACTAATATCTGCCAATCCATGTTAAAACTCCCAACACATTCTGGCTTCCATGATTTATTTCTTAAGCAATTAATATGTATACATAATAAGAACAATGCATGGAGCGTCAAATACAATTCATGTGAACAATAATTTTATACTGTATGAATTATAGAAAGTATTATGTAAGACAATTATGATCACGGACTTTATAGTATAAGGTATAATATATGATTGTAAGAAAATAATTGATGTCAATAATTGCCTAACATAATGTATGTAAGCATGTAATGCTTAGTTTACAACTGACAATATAATTTTACAAAATTTAGCTATTTTAACTGTAACACCATAATTTACATTATTGAATAAATCATAAAATTTTACAGTGTTTGGATTCTTCAGAACATCAAAAGGTAGTCATTTATTTTCTTTTATTCTCAAGAAAGGTACATTCAAACAAATAATGAAATTCATCACCAATACTATTTAAATTGCAAATATCACAAATTCGATCATCACGATCTACACCCCAAAATCTACCTTGATCAATAGGCAATCTATGGTTAAGGCATCTATTATTACAAAAAGCTTTTCTTAAATCATATGGTAAATCAACTAAATATTCTTCAAACTTGTGTGAACATTTAAATATTCTATAATTAAGACATTTAGCAGTAATAAAAACTCTTTCATACCATGTCTGCTTATACTGATCACATAATCTTTGTTCAATACACCATTTCTTTAGAAATGCCTGTTCCAAGTCAGGGTCATTGCGGTTTTCCCAGTTTTCCGGTTGTTGACTGATTTTGTCTGTTTATTGATTTATGAGTTTAGCCTTTCCCTTTATAAGATTACTCGGTGTTCGGTAATTTTTTCATTACCCTTATTATGATACATTTTTAGGTACACCTTGAGATATCCAATATTCAGAAAAACAACAAATATTAAGTGTATTTTCAATATAAGAAATCCATTTAGCATGGAAAAACTGTTTAACATGCATGTTATACAGCAACTTGTAAAGTATAGCACAAATGTTATCTTGTTTATTACAAAAAAATATTTTCCAAAAAACTATAATTCTGCTTTTGATCACAATAGCAATAGGAAATCTACCCAATTCTCCACATACTATACAGTTAGATGTACTTTTCTCAAACCAAGTATCGTTTTATAAAACTGTAAACAAAAGGATTTAAAAATATCATTATTGTCAGAGCCTCATACCTCACATCCTTAAAACAGCACCGAGGCTACCATAGTATCAAAAAGTTATATTTGTAAATCAATAGGAAGATTTGACTTTCTACTTTTCTTCAATATGCTATGCAAAGCCTTTCTACCTTGATTAACTGGCTTAGATTTTTTTTACAGAAAGATCCATTTAACATAAATACAATTCCTAAATATGTAAAATCCTCTTCAATATTTATAACTTCAACGTTAAAAGTAAATACAGGGTTAACAATATCTTTACAACTTCTTTTTCGAAAAATTACAATTTTAGTTTTTGAAGAATTAACTTATAATTTCCAAGTTTTACAATATAAATACATGGCGTTTAGAGCCGACTGTAATTCTATGTGAGATTCAGCTAAAATAACTGTCGTCAGCAATAAATACAATTTTAAATACACAGATAACTCTTCAGTATCAAGAAAAATATGTATAGCATTGCAAATATTTGTCAAACCAACGTATGTATGTGATATAAATTCAACAAGATCATTTAAAAATAATGAAAAGAGAACAGGAGACAAATTCTCCTTTGACGAACACCAAAATTGCTACAGAAAAATTCAGACAATTGAGAACCTTTTCTTACAATCCCACCTAGGCACTTAAATCAGTTAAAGGTCCTGGCAATACCTTTGAATTAAATCCCAAGTGAGAAAGAAATTTACCATCCTTTGGCAATTTCTCATGAGATATTTATTTATTTGACAACCTGCTGTGGGCTTGAGGTGCAGAATCCCACCCAGGTACTTAAGTCAATAAACGGTCCAGTTATTCCTTTGATTTAGATCCCAAGTGAGAAAGCACTCCTTTGGTCGTCCTTTGGCAAGTTCATACATGTGATAAGGTCCTGGAGCTCATCCTGGAGTTTGTCTTGATTATCAGGAAGATTAGGCATTTTTTAGATTGATATCAGGGAGATATTTTATCGACATTTTTATCGATGTAAGAAACCATCTTTTGAATATTGTTTGTTCATTTAAGTAAGTACATGTAAGTAAGTAAGTAAATATTTATTGGCATATCATAAAATACAGTTTAAACAGTATACACAAGTAAAAAAATACACATAACTCTATTTAAGAAAAATGTTTTGATGAATAAAATGTTATCTTAGATCACTTTAAAACCTGATTAAAACATGTTTTTACATTCACAACGCTGGTCGAATTATTCTTGTGAAAAGTTCCACTCATGTGTCTTGTCAAATCGTATCGCCCCCAGCTGCAACACTAAAGTTTTGCTTTGCATAACTTGCAAAATGCAAAAGAATCTCCTCTTTCACTCGATTCAATAAAATCAAATTCCGTTTTCCATTTTTCGTGAAACTTTGAAGCATATTTTGTTTTCTTTCTGAACAAATTTTCGGGAGACGAAAAATGACGCTTCCGAGAAGCCATATTTCTGCAATTTTTAAAATGGCTTCAAATTTTATTGTTACACCAACAAAATGATTAGATTTTACAACTTTTATTATTCTTGTTGAAATAGTTGTTTGTGTCAGGTAGAAATATCAAATTCTTGGAAATCTCACTCAATCACAAAGAATATGGTATCAAATGGTAGTAAATGAGAAGCAGTAGTAAATGCAATAGTTATATTAAATAATATATGAATGGATACAATATACAGGTCAAGTGTCAATGTGTATGATTAGACAGTGTGTGTTTACCTGCAATCAGATGATTCAAATACGAACTGAAAAATTACTCCACAAACCCTATTTATATACCGGCACGTTTCCTACAGTGAAATCAGAAAATGCATGCGCATAACATACTCCCTCTCCAAATCAAGGTCATTGACATCAAAGAAATGAAAGCAATTATAAACAGCGGCAATTTCAAGTGTTTAAACATAAATTACTGTCATAGAACGGAATTAATAATTATATAAACAGGTAAGAACATGTTGCTAATGGTCTGACAGTTAGAAACATCGGGGAAAACAAGATACGTCAGAAAACATGAAAGTTATTGGCATGCTTTCGCGAACTTTTAGTAAATAAAGGAAACTTATGTTTTGGCAATTTCACGGCTGAAATTGGATTACAAAGTTAATAAACATGAATGAATAGATTCATAACACACCTCTTTAGGAGTTGTACCCTGCAGCTACGAAACCATGTAAGCAAGAGAACTACACGTATCTTAATTACTGCACACGGGTCTTCTCTGGATTAACCTATATCGAGTACGCTAGTAGTCAAAAGAATGGAAAAACAAATAAGTTTTTGCCAGCATCTGAGATGAAGACCCATAACAAGATAACCAAAATAGGTTAAATTACAACTGTAATCTATGAAATAGGTCTTACCAACATAACAATATCTGGCAATATACATAGAATTAAAGTTGTTTATACTGAATTATAAAAGTACAGTAAGAAGAGTTTGAAGATACCAAAAGGGGGAGCAGAATCCGTATATCGAAGAAGAACAAACAACACAATGGCCAGAAGAAAAAGTACAAAAGGACAAACAACGATCAACAAAACATACACATAAAACTAAAGATCAAGTTACAACGAATTGCTGTACATTTTGTAGGTAGTAGTAATTTGCTCGTCTGAAGCATCGCTCGTTGCAAAAAATGGAAACACTTTACCTGCTTTAATCATTAGTACTATAATTGTGGAATTGTTCGGCAAACAATTGTTATGAGAAATGATGCCACGCTATAAAATACAACACGAAATGTGTTATGATACGAAAGTTCAAACAGTGGTTGTCATCAATTCCACCAATATCAACAAAGCACATAATCACCTAAAATAATTGAAAACTAAACAGACCACGATATATTATGGCGTTGTAAATCTAGGTCCTGGATTGAGACGGACACAAAAATGTGCCGGGTTTATACCGATTTATGAGATCTTAATCCTCCCCTTCCAATAATTGGATATCCAACGGCAATACAAAAGTACACACACAACATAAAACCTGCACAGATTCGTTCCCCCACAAACCTGTTGCCGTGTTCGACCGGTTAATGGAATCTCAACTCACACACCCTCTTGGTAGGGGGTTAAGGCTATGGTGCTTAACGCCACTTTCAACAATATTTCAGCTATATCGTGGTGGTCAGTTTCATTGGTGGAGAAAACCGACGTACCCGGAGGAAAACACTGACCTGTCGCAAGTCACTGACCAGCTTGCTGTATGTTTATCAAATATAATATTAGCATTAGCACGTACTTTGAGAGAGTTGGGAAAATATGTCAAATCTTCATTGACGCCACTTTCAACAATATTTCAGTTATATCGTGGCAGTCAGTTTTATTGGTGGAGAAAACCGGAGTACCTGGAGGCAACCTTTTGATACTTGAATCTGTCGCCAAATGGTTCTAGATCATTCGCCAAATGGTTCTAGACAATGGAAAAATAAATTTACAGTAAAATAAACACATCACACATTAGCTTTTACCAAGCGAAATCACACATTATCACAACATATATCACAAATATGGACAGTACAATAGCATGGATGCTCGTAGTTAATTTCTTCTTTTAAAATTTCAGTTGAAGAAAACAAATACTAGTATACAAATTGTACGTCTAATCAACAAATTCAAACTATAATCTTTTGGAAATGTGAGTGGTGTGTTCAAATCTTGGTAGAACCTAAGCTTCCTATTACAACTAAACTTCTGATTTTAAGCATAATCTACGCGCCAGTTGCATTGTTTTAAACCACATTCTTTTATCATGAATACTAATGGCATAATAACTAAATAAGGTCAGAGAAGGAGTCTATGACGAGAGGTTTAAATAATTCAACCAATATATTGATTGATTGATGTTAAACGTCTAGCGAGCTATTTGTCAGTTCTATTCAGTACGAGAACATTTAAAACTTTAAATGCCACGGGACTCGAAACAAGGAAAGGTGATGGGTAGGGACGGATAATTTAGCCAAATCAACAGGTCTCCTATGAACCACTCATCATGAGCATAATTCCACCAATATCATCAAAATGAACAACTACCTATCGCTTCAAATAATTAAAAACAAAAAAGACAATAGCATATGGCGTTGGAAATCTACGTCCTAGCTTGGAGTAGGCACAAAAAGTGGCGGCATTAAAACTGTTAATGAAATCCCAGCCCTAATCCACTAATAACTAGATGTACAATTACATGTACAGTATAATGGTGCATATGGTTGTCCTGGTATACAAAATTTACTTAAATAAAATAAGTCATGTCAGTACTATAGCATACTGTATGTGTCATTAAAGTATGTCCGTTACGTACTACTATTATTTTTTGAATATTTTAAATTAATCTGATTGGATGATAACTGCCATGTGATTAAAAAAACAAATTGAATGTTTTTTTTTTTTTTTTACAAAATTTGGCGATCGAGGGTAACAACCTTATTGTTACCCTCCCAACAACCCCTATTTTCCTCCTCAAGGGAGATAACTCCGTAACATCTGGTAACAACAAAAACAATATGGCCGTCTCACCCGCTGATCGGGAGACGCTGGCCGAAATTTCCTGGTTTCAACGCAGCACTGATGTGGATATAGTCCATTGTTTCCCATGTGATCACATATAAAGTATTGAATACATAAAGTATATCTTTCTGTTATTTAAAAAAAATAATAATAAAACAATTATGACCCTTATTAGAGGTACACATTCAAATTCGCCAACCCTTGACAGGTTATTTTCCCTCGGGCAGACAACCTCTCTCGGGTTGACAAATCTGAATGTCTACCTCTAATAAGGGCCATAATTGTATATTGCAACCGACATACGATGTCAAATGAACCAACCCACTATTATTAGACTACCGCGCCATCTACCTGAACTGCTTTGGAAGGACAGGGGTGAATGTAAGTCACAATTGGAAGACACTTATACCATTAGTAATTGTAAGAATAACATTAAATGTGACAGTGCATCAAAGGGAGACCGTTGATTTGCAGACATTTAGGGGCATGTGACGTACTATCACATTTAATGTTATCCTTGCAATAACTAATGCTATGAGTAAAAAATGGCACAAAATGGGTTCCAATTATTACACATGGCCTGTGTTTGTGTTGTGAGCCTATCAACTAAATTTATGAGTGATTATCGGGTAGTGCCAATTGAGCTTTTTTTCAGCTATATCAATGTCTATCGCCACTAAGGCAGTGAGTGCGAATCCCACTCATGGGGAGGTGTATTCGATGCAACATCATTTGATTAAGTTAGCAGTATTTAATTTATGAAGAGAACACGTCTTTTGCTTCCCATTTTGACCATTGTATTATCTGTTTTCCTTCGTAGTACGGCATATGATTACCCCCTTTGGTATCTTACGTTTGTTACAATACATTCGTCATTTACTCCCTCATTGTATGAAGATTTAATTCCTTTATGAGTGATTATCGGGTAACGCTAATTGAGCATTTTCTCTGCCCTATCAGTGTCTATCACCACTGACGCTGTGAGATCGGATCCCGCTCATGGGGAAGTGTATTCGATCCAACATGGTATCTTAAAACGTTTGCTACAATGCATTCATCGTTTCATCCCTCATTGTATGAAGATTTAATTCCTCCCACTGAGCCAAATTTTGCACTGTATTTAGAACATAGGTATAATATGTCGGGGTCGTCATGGTCGTGAACGTATGGTAGTTGGATTTGCAACTACCTATGCAATCAGTGCCTATCACTACTTATGTTGTGAGATCGAATCTCGATCAGGACAAGGTGTACAACAATATGTGACAAAGTTTGTCAGTGACTTGCGACAGGTCGGTGGTGTTCTCCAGGTCCTCCGGTTTCCTCTACCAATAAAATTGACCACCACGACATAGTGTTAAAAGTGTCGGCGTTGAGCACCATAAAACCAACCAAAACAGGACTATATTGAACGAACATCAATGATATATATATATAACATGCCCAGACCAGCTGGTATTAAAATTAATCCTCAAATGAAAATATTACTATAACACTTCAACATAACGAATATCGAAATATTGTTAAAGTGGCGGCGCTAAACATATTAAAACCAACCAAACCAGGACTATATTGCACGAACATCAATGATAATACAAACCAAAATGTGATAAATAATGAAAACTTGCTTTAATGACTTCATCGTGCGAAAAAGCGCAAACATATATACTAGTATATATTACACTCCGACAAAAGTTAAGCACCACCCTATATTTTTATCGATATATTTGTTTACATCAATACTGTTAAAACAATGAAATAGATATCACCATTTTTCTTACACTTTTTAAAAGACTACACCAAAGGCAATACAATTAACAATCTACGTAGTAGTTATCATTCTGAAAGAAGTGACTATGATGTGGCAAAAATGGGGTTCAAAACAGGCGCTGGAAAAACGTAAAACCAGTTTTTCTTTGATGGAAGTTTTTAAAATTGCATTAAAATGCAGAGTCTTCAGATTTTAAGAACTTTTAAATGCATCTATTGTGCGTATGTGTAAGGCATAAAATCAATAACGAGTATGTCCACCGTTTATTGTGAAGTTATGTAACACGCCTCGTCATGCTTCGCACAAGACGCATAAGCCGTTCTTAGGGGAACTGTTGCCACTCCTGTAAGATAGCAGTTCTTAATTCGTCAATATATTGACATTTTGGATTGCGTTGGTTAATTTTTCGGCCAATACAGTCCCATATATGCTCTATAGGGTTCATGTCTGGCGACATCGCAGGCCATGGAATTGTCTGAACAGCCTCTTGCTGTAAAACATGTTGTACAATTCGGGCTCTATGTGGCCTAGCGTTGTCGTCCATGAACACTGGCCTGTCAGCCAACGCATGCTTGTCGAAATGGGGGGCTACGCGTGGAGCGAGCACATTGTCACGGTATTTTTGTCAGATTACCATCAAGAACATACAAGTCCAACTTAAAGTCAAAGGAAAAACAACCCCAGACAGTTACACGCCCATCCCCAAAAGCAGTTGTGCCCATAATGTGGTTGTCCTGAAATGAAGTGTTTCGTTGGCGCCAAACCCTTGCACGACCGTCGGTAGGGCGTAGCAAAAAACGAATTTCATCATGTGCGAATAGTCCACCCGAAATGATCTTGTGACCAGTCAAATGGAGCATGGCGATGACGTAATGTCAACTGTGGACGTGTTATGGGTCGTCGCGCTCGTATTCCCTGATGGTGGAGGCGTCTGATTACAGTGCGTGTGCTAATGTGACTTCCAAACGCTAAATTACTACGAAGTGCACCAGCTGTACTGAACGGCCGTTGTCGCGCCCGTCTGGATATGAGCCGGTCCTCTCTCGGTGTCGTCTTGCGAGGTCTACCTGCACGTGGAGGCCAGTAACATTCCCCGTTTGACGAACACGCTGCATCAGTCGTACAATGATGGAATTGTTACCCCGGAAGTGGTCTGCCACCCTTCAATGGCTAAAACTGCCGTTATGCATGCCAACAGCTCGCCACCTATCTGGTATGGTTAATTTTTGCCACACCATT
The DNA here is from genome assembly GCA_002080005.1 of Gigantidas platifrons. NCBI lineage: Eukaryota > Metazoa > Mollusca > Bivalvia > Mytilida > Modiolidae > Gigantidas > Gigantidas platifrons. Next base: position 86,464 of record MJUT01002236.1, on the reverse strand, counting down.
CCAAGCCAATAGAAAATGAAACTTAAAACTCTACACACACAAAAATCAGCTTTCGTTCGCAAACACAAATGTTGAAAAGTACACGTTGCACTTTACACACCCTGTCATATACACATAAATAAAACTCGATCCATTACCTGTTTCACAGGTAAGTAAGTATGTATGTACAGGTAAAGAAAACAGCAAACCGATTTGAAATAAGTTCATTATTAGAAAAGATATTATTGAAGCAAATCAGGTGTTGCTTAACTTTTGTCGGACTGTATATATACGTCAGAAAATTAAACCAAAGAGTGTTAGAATTAGATTTTGAACCTGTCAATTTTTTGTTCTTCCCTCGACGGGATTTGAACTCACACCATTGATACACTGCAGCACCATTCGCTTAGCCTTACGTACATATATATGAAAACAACACATCACTGTACGCTAAATGTATGAGTATTGAAATATATCGATATTCGATTTTTCGATAAAAGAATGTGTAATTATTCAGACAATTGTTTCTCATTTTAATCGTTGATCCTGAATGTGACATCAACATATCGTTTGTGTCTATCATAAGCCAGTAGAATATAGACAGATGCTTTAACAGTATAATATGGTCTGTATCTTGTTATTATCTTAATTGAAGACATATTTCATTGATAACATTTTTCAAGAAGGCAAATGACATTTATTAGGTGTCATTATTGGAGCAGGAGCAACTGCTTATCCTTCCGGGACACCTGAGTTCACCCGCGGTTTTTAGTGGAATTTGTGTTACTCGATCTTTAGCTTTATGTGTATGCTTTGTAGATCGTTGTTTGTCCTTTTTCTTTTGGCCATTGTGGTGTTTGTTCTTCGATTTACGGATTCTAATTGGCCCTTTGGTATCTTCAAGCTCTTTTCGGAACGCTTATTGTTAATGTGAACAGCTTTCAACTAACGTTGTAACCGCATTTATACCCTTTAGACTTTTAATAAAGTTTAAAATATGTTCATAATACAAATTACGTTGGTTATTG
>MJUT01002236.1:63760-77002 GCA_002080005.1 Gigantidas platifrons | reverse complement strand
AAAAAATATCAACAATTTGCTTAAAAAAAGTAATTGATCAATATATACAAGACACGATACAAGTATTTAAGTATTCTCGCAATACAAAAACAACCAACGAACCGACCGCAACTTAACAAATCAGACAGACCACAGGTGAACATTTGGGACACTTGAAAGACCTTGAAATATCTAAATATAAACGATTCTATTCACTTGAAAGACCTAGAAATATCTAAATATAAACGAGAATCGAAAGCACGGATGCCGAAAAATTGTTGTTGTTTATTTTTTGTTAATTGTGGCTTATTTAGCTTTCTGAACATTAAAGAGGTAAACATATAAAATGAAGACACTGTTGCATATAGAAATGTATTATGTGAGAGAATACACTCCAACTTGTAGATTCTTAAAACTAATCAACTCGACCCTTACGGGTCTCATTGGTTATTTTTAAGAATCTACAGTTGGAGTGTATTCTCCACTACTTAATGACATATTTTGAATATACTGTTTATAAATTACAGACATGTACGTAGTGACTCATGTTACCGTATTAATACAATACAAGGTTGGTGAATTAGATCGTGAGAATGGGAACAAACAGGGGGTAGTTCGTAGCTGTTGCTTACATTGTGGTATATAAACCATAAAAAAAGATCAAAGGAAAAGAATGCATTCATGTTACAATTATAAATTGCTTAGTATTTTTCCGATTGCAATTGATTGTCATATATTGGTGTATTGGTGTTTTACAGGCAATATTTCAGCATTATCGGTCCGCCGCACCGATGTAAAATTTAGCATACTCTCCTCGAGTTTGGTAGATCGTGGGTTCCATTTCGAGTCGGGTCGAACATTTGTATCTGCTGCTTCGTCGCTACGTATGACAACTTCAAGACTAATAACAAAGACTAATAGCCTTGGTGTCTGGATAACGCATTCAAGTGAGCCAGCGCTATATAAATCTAACTGAGCAAGATTGTCTTGTAAAACCCGGAATCAGAATTTAAATTAAAATCGATTCGCAACCAGTGTAAATTTATTGTTGTGTAATTCGAAAATGAAATTAATTTTTTGCCAATTTTAGCAAATGAGAAAAGAGAAACGTGATTGGGAAAATACAAATGGCGAAAACCAGTATTTAACTTCTGCGAAATTTCAAATGCAATCAAATATATTTCTTGATAAGAAACAAGAAATGATACTTGGAAATAATAATAATAATAATACTTTATTCTGAAAGCAAACACAGCTTATAGGATTGTACAATAAAGAAACGTAAATGACAATTTAAGGTAAACCAATAAAACACCCTCTTATCATTGAAATAAATAGGAAATAGGTATTTAATTGTTAAATGCATGGGATAGTATCATATATGATACTCGTGGGTGAATAAATTTTCATATTTCCTGTACATGCTATAAATGTTATACCAAATGAAACCAAGAAAACACATATATGTAAATTACTGCTGGCAAGCATATTATAAGTCCATTGGAACGTTGTCTCAGATATTTAAAGACCACATTGTAACGTCGCCTGCAAATAATGCGATCCGAGTGCCTCTGACGTTTTCCTGTCAACGTACGATAACTCTGGCGGGAAAACCCGCGAGGCTTCCGAAGTGGTGGAGTATGATTTTTATTTCACGGAATATGATTTTTGTCCTGTGTGATTACGTGTTCTGATTTTCACCCATTGTCCAATCAAATTAATCTATTTATGGTAATTAATATATGAGGTAAAATAATATAGGGTTATTGCATGAATATTGTCCGGAGCATTATATCATATTGCACGAGCTTTCGAGGGACGATATTCATGCAATAACCCTTTTATTATATAGTAATACATATTTTTAGTAATAAGTTTTGAAATTTTATGAAATTTTTGAAATTTAAACAAAAAAATGAAATTTTTGTTGAAATTAAAAAAAAAATTAAAATTTTGAAATCTTATGAAATTTTTGAAAATTATATTCACCCAAGAGTATCATATTCCCTGAGGGCAACACCCGAAGGGAATATGATACTCATGGGTGAATACATTTTCATATTTCCTGAACCCGCATGCTATAAATGTTTGATTATACCGAATGAAACTAAGAAAACGCATACATGTAAAATATTCCAAGCAAACATATTTTAAGTCCATTGGAACGTTGCCACAGACATTTAAAAACCACATTGCAAGTGATCCGTTCCGAGTGCTTCTCACGTTTTCATGTCAAAGAACGATAACTCTGGCGGGAAAACCCGGGAGGCTTCCGAGGGGATGGAATATGATTTTTATTTCACGGAATATGATTTTTGTCCTGTGTGATCACGTGTTCTGATTTTTGCTCATTGTCCAATCAAATTAATCCATTTATTGTAATTAATATATGAGGTATAATAATTTGGCATATTACCTGGACAATTAGACACTCAGCATATTAATGATATTAATGTGGTCTTGTCCAGTTCGGGTCATGTAATATGTCTTTCAGACCTGGGTAATATTACCTGGACAAGACCACATTATTATATAAATAAACTACGGGTATATTTATATCAATTCTAAAATTATGTCAATTAACATGAATTTTCCTTAAATTATATATTATATTATATTTTGTCTAGAATCTCAATAAAAAAGGGATTCATGTGTTACCTATGCGCCTACTGGAATTAGACTCTGATATATATATTAGACAACACTAGCATAAAATACATGTACAATACTGAACAATTGCATATAAAATAAGTAGTAATTTGTATTATCACATATTTTATTGAAATAACGCCGAATTTGCATGTGTAATAAAAGCATAATTTGCTGCGTGTTATTTGCATCCTGGGCAATAACAGTTTACGAGAGCAATAACATGTTATCTGCCCTGGCAAAATATATGATGATAAATAGATTAATACATGGACTTTTTCATATTGCCCTTGTCATCAGCCCTCGACTGATATCGTGCTGATAACAAGGGCAATATGAAAAAGGTCATGCATTATTTAAGAAATAATTCTCGGATGCCGGGCTCTATGCTTATTTTAACATGGGTAGGCGCTATATTTGTCAAGATTTTACATCCGAGAATTATTTCGATTCTAACAGGGCATTTAAGGTAATTTTATGTATTCAAGCATACCTAGACAGACGTTATTTTTGGACATTTTTCATCTCTCGTATACCTGTACTTATTTCGCCTCCGTACAGGAGAGTCACTATAACCCGAAACTCATATACAAGAATATATAGCGCTACAGGAACGTTATAAAAATTGATAATGATAAAAAAATAATCTATAATGTATATTTATTATTTTTATTCTTTTAATCTAACATACATAAAGTACAAATATGCAAAAATACGCTGTCCATTAGATATGCCTTCTGCGCATGTGCTGAAGGTGTTAAAAAGTGAAGTCAAGTAAATTTTATTTAAAAATTCGGTGGTACAAAACAATAAACATATGCTCTGTAGAGCTTTTTAACCCGACTTATACATAAATAAATAAATAAATAAATAAATAAACATGCATGCAACAAATTACAAGTACACAAAAAACACATAACTAAAAAAAGCGAAGACATATAGGCATAAAAGGGAGGACTGTGTACAGATCTGAACAAGAACCCACGTGGCAAGGGCCTCTTTGGTCTCTTGTTCAAGATCCACACACAGATGTTCCAACATAAAGCAGCAATTAAAAAGAAGCAGCAGGTAAAAAAAAAAATAATAATACAAATTCTGAATACTCAAAACTGGCACCAACATAATCAGTAAAAGCAGCACAGTCTAACTAATCAAATAATTTTTTTTTTAAATAATTAAAAAGAAAAATTAAAATTAAAAGTCTTATTAATATCTTATTCTAATAAGAAAAAAAAATTAAAAAAATAAATAAAACATAAATAAATAAATAAATAAAAAATAATAAAAACTTGTAAGAACTAAAGAATAAAAATAATTATTTTAAATACATAGCTACATGCATAAAAGCATAAAAATAAACATGACTGGTTTTTCCTGTGGGGTATGCTGCCTTACGTGGTTAGTTACAGAATGAACATGAACACCCATCCCCCTCCCACTTACTAATTAAACTTTTGAACTGATTTAACCCCATATCCGCCCTAAATTCATTTGGTAAATTATTCCAAAGTTTGGCAGCAGCATACCTCACAGAATGCAAGCCATACCTGGTCGTATTCACTCTGGGGATGTTCATCATATTTTTATATCTAAAACAATAAGAATTCTCTTTTTTAGTTATTAATTCATGTAAATATACAGGTGTTTGCTTGTTAATAATTTTATATACCTCAATCGCAAAAGAACGTAGTCTACGGATCCTAAGTGATGGCAGTTTAGATTTTACAAGAAGTTGTTCATATGTACTAGAAAAATCATTGTAAATAAACCGTAATGCCCTTTCCTGTATTTTTTTTCAATTTTTTCGTGTTACCCTCCCCACAAAAATGCCAAACAAGAGGACAATAATTAAAATTTGATAAAATAAAAGAGTAGTAAATAGTTAATTTCCCCAATTTGGTAAACTGATTTCCAATTCTCTTAAGTACGTTTAGTTGTTGTGATGCTTTTTACAGATGTTGGAAATATGGCTATTAAAGTTCAGTTTAAAATCAAAGGTGACACCAAGCAGTTTGACTTCATCATTACATTCAATGGTATTACCATTTAAAATAAAAGAAATTTTCATATCATGTGTTTTTTCCCCTACTGAAATCGCCTGAAATTTATCTGGGTTGGCCTGCATGTGATTATCTGAAAACCATTTAATTAAAAAACCACTCTCTTCTTCCAAAGTTACAATAAGATCATTTAGGTCGTTGCTGCCATACGATAGTGTATTGTCATCAGCATAGATATAAAGATCACGTTTAATGACAAATGAGAAAATATCGTTGAAAAAAATGTTAAAAAGCACAGGAACAAGAATTGACCCTTGAGGGACTCCTTTATATATATCCAAAAATGGGCTATACACAGACCCAATTTTGACACACTGCTTTCTGTTACTCAAATAACATTTTAAAAGAGATAGGGCATTGGCTGATAAACCATATTTCAACAGAAGCAGTTCACGGGGTAAACAATCAAAGGCTTTTGACAAGTCCATCAGTATGGCAGCAACAAATTTATTTTCATCAAGTGACTGACGCCAGTTTTCCACTATTCTTATTCATGTGTCTTGGCAGCTGTAGCCTGATCGAAATGCAGATAAAAATATATTAAATTTTGATTAAAAAAATTCAACTATTTTAATATCAATTGCTCGTTCGAAAAACTTTGATATTGTGGGCAGAACGCTGACAGGTCTATAATTGCCCTTTAATAGAGTACTGTTTTTTATGTATAGGTACTACCTGTGCAATCTTCAATCTATCTGGAAATACAGATGTCTCAATAGATTTATTTATAAGCTGAGCTATGGGTGCCTTCACAACTTGATTTGCAATTTTCTGAATTTTTGGTGAAATTTCATCAATACCGGTTGCCTTTTTTTTCTTAATTTTATTAATTTGTTTTTCCACAAAATCTTCAGTAATAGGATTAAAAACCAAATCATCAGAATCTGCCTGTGATATTTCCTTCACCTTCTGAACACTTGGGTGATTTTCATCTATAGGTATATAATCATTTCCTATATCTTTAGCAACATTGATGAACAAATTGTTAAAAACATTACTGATCTCATTCTGATTAGTCAAAAGTTTGTCATTTTCATTCAAGACAAAGTTATTTTCGAAATTGCTACCTTCATTGGTTAGAAATGGCTTAATTGTGGGCCAAATCTTTGCTTTTAGGTCCACCTACACATCTCTCCATAAAATACTTCTTTACAGACTCTCTTTTGATTTTATATACTAAGTTGCGTTGCATCCAATATTTCTCCCATGATTTGGAGTCTCTGTGTGCCTTGCAAACATTGTGTAACATTCTTTTCTGATACACAGCCTGCCTAAGTTTTCTGTTCATAAAAGGAACAGGCTTTCTGACAACACTCCTTTTTTTTTAAAGGTACATATTTGTTATATGTTTGCATGAACTTACTATTAAAATTTTCATATGCTTCATTTACATCTTGAAATTCTGAAAAACAAAAATCTAGTTGGCCTAAATCACTGATAAAATTTTCACTATCAAAATTTTTATAACTTCTATATTGTTTTTTCATCTTTATGACCTTGTGGTATTTCACCTTTAAACTGGACAGATTCAAGGTGGTGTACATCACTCAAACCAGTTTCAAAATAACAGCAGTAATTTGGTTTATTGGTAAGTATAACATCGACCAAACTTGGATTAGCATCTTTACAAAAGCATGTTGGTTCTTTGACAAGATTTTTGAGGTCAAAGATGTCACACATATTTTTTAAGACAACACTTTTTTCATCATTTAACATATCAAAGTTCAGATCTCCTAATATCATAAAGTTATCATAGTTACATGTTATTTTGTCTACGTTTTTGGTGAAGTCATTGGTAAAAGTGCTATCGGACATAGATGGTGGCTTGTATGCACCACACAAAAACCATTTTTTGTTATTTAGAATCAGTTCTATACATATGGACTCAATAAAGTCAAACTCAAGGTTTTTCTTTCGGTCACCAGCAATATCGGATCTAAGGTACGCTGCTATCCCTCCCCCTCTAGACGTACGGTCAGCTCTCCACAATGTGTAGTTGTCTAATTTAAATTGACAGTCTACAAAAGATTGATCAAGTTTTGTCTCTGACAAAAATAGCATATCAACAGTTCCTTTTTGTAATAGTTCAGTGATATGACAAAGCTATTGATGTTAAGATGGGCGCATAGAAAACGGTTTGGATGTTTACGTCTAATGTCAGAAAGTTCACTGAAGATGTCATAACAGGAACTATTATTAGTTTCATGATCAGATGGTATTGTATCTGATTGCATAGACCCAAGTGTGGAATTGGCTATACTCACATCACTGTATATGGCTTGAGACGGCGAAATACTATTATGCTCATCTGTAAAGAACGAGTCGGTAAATGATGGCAGGCGCTCGGAGCAGTGAAAGCAAAAGAAAGGGTCATCAGTTGCTTCAAGCTTGTTATATTGATGTATGGAAAGTGATGTACATTTCAGATGTACCCAGTCATCACAAAAGTCACATTGGATTGCCTTTTGGTTGGATTTGACAGGTTTATGACAAGTAAGACATGGGTATTTAATGGGCCCTGGATTGACTTCCACATCGCCGCATATTACCAACAGTTACAAAATATAAAATGTTCGGTGATAAGAATCCTTCCTTTCACCCCCTGGTCGTTGTTTACAAATAGCAACAGACAACTTCCGGTTTGATATTTTATAAAGAAAGTCAGTTTTTGGATAATTTTCATTCAGTGTTGTTGCAAAAATCGATGATCCTTTTGTATCAAAATTTGTTGGTTCGTTATAGACATCTGAATATATGAGAAATCCCCAGAAATATGATGAAACACAAATGGAAGATATGACCAGTTGATAAAAGCGTCTTCCCGCCATAACCTCAACGTTCTTTTTACCAGTGACAAGGAAGTATAAATACTATCTTCTGCTTAGAATAGCTAAGATCTGGTTTAAACATCAAAATATAACTACAATGAAACTCGGTTGTGTCGAAGTTCAGGAGACTCAAAGAAAACTTCGACTTATCTGGTGCTTCGACTCATCCGTAAGCAGTTTTGACTTCCGGTTGTCTGTGCTAATTAGAGCTCTCTATTGTTTTCAAAGCGAAAGTAGCACGCCATGTTAGAATTATACATTTTACCCGGTGGTTTCATATGTTTTATGTCTAAGTGTCTTGTAGTTGCACGGGGAAATTAATTAAGAAAATTTGTTCACGCCACGATATAAATTTGGGGTAAAACATAAATCAATCAATCAAATTTGATACTATAATTTCATAACCCTTTATTTAGAAATTGAACTTTTTATTTAAATTGGTAGTTCGAAGGAGAATGGGAAAGAAATTTGAAAAAAAATGATTTCGATCGCAAATTTGTACAGTATTAAAGTTTGTATTATGCATTCGCTTATCATTGTTCTTTAAAATAATAATTTCACAATAACGTACAGACAATGATTTAATATAAGCACGCAAAACCATGCTAGAATCCTACGAGCTTAGCAAGAAATGTCTCATTTTGCCAGCTCTAAATATTATGCATACTAGCATGAAGGTTAACGACATATTTTAAATATATATTGTTTAAAAGTATCTGTTTTCTTAACTTTGACATGTAAATAGTGACTCGTGTGATCGCTTTAACATAATACAGGGGTGATGAATGAGATCGTGAGGATCAAAAGGGTCGTCGTGGCCGTGTTCGTATGGTGGTTGGATTTATAACTACCTATGCAATCAGTGACTATCACCACTGATGTGGTGAGTTCGAATCTCGATCAGGGCGACATGTACAGCACTATGTGATAAAGTTTGTCAGTGACTTGTGATAGGACGGTGGTTTTCTCCTGTTCCTCCTATTTCTTCCACCAAAAAAACTCACCGCCACGATATAACTGAAATATTGTTGAAAGTAGCGTTAAACACCATCAAGCAAACCAACCAATCAGAAACATCAAACACCACCAATAACGTACAGACAAGGATTTAATGTCAGCCAAAAAAAAACCTGGGTAGAATATCAAGTTGAACAAGAAATATCTCCTTTTGCCAGCATTAAATATTTTGCATACAATCATGAAGTTTAATGACAGGTTTTGAATATATTTTAAAAGTATCCTTTATTTATAGCTTTGACAATGGGGTTCACCTACGCCTTTTCCCGAAAGGTGGCGCATGTGTTCCATCAGTTATTCGATTTCAAGATGGCGGACGACGATCGGCTGTGGTCAGTGCAGATGCTAAAAAATTATCTACTGCGCCGAAATGTATAGACAAACGGTCGAAAAACTGACTTGATTGAAAGGTACATATTACACCGAAAACCCAAGCATACGATCTATGTTCGTTTCTTCTCAATATTATTGTATTTGTTGAATGTCACAGTTGCCCCGACTGAAAATAAAACGTCATAAAAATCATATCTGATTAGATATATTATCATAAAATTATGATGAGGTATCCGTTTGAATGGATTTAGAGACAAGTTCATGGGAATTTGTCATATTTAAATCTACCCAATATAATTGAAAAAAAGAAGATTTTGAAGTTAACTGCATTTATATAAATATATGAGATCCATATCCATATAGGTTAGGAATAAATTAATTATTAAAAAACTGACCCAACTTTTTCCACACTTTTTCTTTTTAATAAACATTCAAAAACAACACACTGGAAACATCATCTACATGTTATCATTCAGAATGTCAAAAAAAGGGCATATTTTCAATGGAAAAAAAATATGGGGCTTTCAATAGGGGTACCCTCATGTTTTTTTTTTATGAAAATTACACTAAAATATAACATTTAGATAAAAAGAACAATAATTATTTTCACAATTTTCAATGTTGTTTTTTATCTTTGAAATATAAATACACAATCATGTGTAATTACCCCAATAAATATAATAATTTAAATGATGCTCATTACATTTGGTATACATCTTTAAGAAAAATGTACAAGAAATGTATTCCTTATTTTTCTGGTAAATTTTCAAGGCTGCAGCAATAACAAAAAAGTCACTATGATTTCAAAGCATGCCCTAGTTCAAATATCCTTATACCCTTGGCTAACTGGAAAATATATGCTTCCATACTAAAGTAAAAAAAACTCTTTTGCCCATGAAGTGGTATTAATGAAGTTCAAACTACAGACTCATATGGAGCATCTGAGTTCATGTCTGTCCTGATTTTTAGTTGTGTTGCTCAATCTTCATTTTTTTGGGTATTCGTGATTTTTTTATCAGTCATTAAATATTTGTTGTGTTTGTCACGTTATACCTGTATATTTATATCATATATTGTTACTGAAGTAATATATTGACCCTTTAAGACTATTTAAGCTACTAACTGTTCATGTTGTAGCTCTAAAAAAAAGGTTTCATGAATCACGAAAACATTTGGCAACTTTTTAATGAATATTATTACCTGATATAATCAGTGTCAATTAAATACACAATTTAAACATTTAACCATCCTATGGTGAAGAATAAAATACATGTACATCTGTAGTTAATAATACATGTATGTCTTAAATGCAGTCATTTGTACAAGATGCTTTTGAAGTACTTGTTTGAGTGTTTTATTTATCTGTATGTGTACTTTATGTAAAATTACAATCATTATGGCTTCTATAGTACAAGGTAGTACATTTCAATAAAGTTGAAAATATGTCAATTCAAATCTGGCTGGAAGCTAATCTATGAATGTTTTAATGTGTGCTTAATCGTATTGACTGTATTAACTTCAAATTAAGCAACTTGGGCACAAATCCCTAGCTCTTTAATGAAAGTTTTGAAGGACTGCTAGTGCTCCTTTTTCAGTGTGATTTTTATATGACCACAGAAATTGTGTTGTGGTATTATGTTACAGGTCTGTCATCATCAGTCTGTAGACAAAATGGTTTCCTATCTCATTGGTGGTGTAATGGTTAACATGCTCGCCTTGAGTGTCTTAGATCTATGGGATATAGCCCCAGTCTGGTCAAACCAGACAATAAAATAGGTATTTGTTGTTTCTCTGCTAAGCATGCAGCATTTAGAAGTAAGAACACAGACTGGACTGCTAGGAATCAGGATATTCATTAATGTGACCGAGTGGAGCGACGTGTCTTCTCGCAGACTGTTGTTTTCTTTATTAGACACCAACAATTTTATTAGTGAAAAGGGGGGCTTTGTTTTTTTTTAATGTCAGTAGAGAATCCATTTTTTTTCACACATCAAGTAGAGCAAAACTATTTTTTATCCATGCATGATGATGAGGTACATTTTGTAGAAGATACATGCATATCATTATGAGACCTAAAAAATAATTGTGTGTTTAGGGTTACCTGTGAAAAAGGGTAATCTGGAATTTTTTGGGGATTTTTTTGGCATGCAGATGTTCAAACTTTGACTGTGTTTGTTGAGAAAAGCTAATAAAATAGCTAGGATAGGCACTTACTTTTAGGTAGGGTCAAGTTAGCCTAAACAAACTATATTCCTTAGGGCCGAGGTGTATTCATGTCTACTTTAAAAAAAAAATGGACATAGTGGAAAATAAACTATTTTCATTCTAACCCCCCCCCCCTCCCCTGTAGTAAAAAAATTGTTAGTGCTTTGTGTCTTAGAGGAGCCATTACGTAAGTACAAGTAATATAAACTTTTTATTCAATCAACACTGGAAGACATAGATCTAACATACATTTTTTCAATGTACATGTTAATTATCCCGACAGTCACCTCGGTGATGTCATTGAAATGTGCCGAGCAAACCACGTCGTATTAATGGACCTATTGTTGCATGATCAATCTTCTTGATAGATTTCCCTCACTTGTAATTATTAATAACAGCATTTGTGGCATTTTACACGAATATATATAAATCAATATCGTAGTTTACATTAGTTACGTTATTGATGCTAGCCGAGGAGTTCCGAAAGTAATAACTGATAGAACACATGCGCCACCTATTAGCGTAAAAATCGTAGGTGAACCCCATTGTCATAGACGTGTAAGCAGTGATAATGTGACCGTATTAATACAATACAAAGCTGGTGAATGAGATCGTGAGAAATGGAACAAACGGGGGTATTTAAAAACTAAAGAAATCGTGACTTTGGCGGCGTTAAATTTAATACATCAATAATAACAAGACGTCCTTTAATTGACGGTAAAATTACACCAAGTCACACTACGTCTGTCTACTGACGGTATAAATACATCAAGTCACAAGACGTCTGTCTACTGACGGTATAAATAAAGGGGGAATCCCAAGAAAGGGGTACAGTAAGACAAAGAGGTTTCCACAACAAATAAGGTATGTTTTGTATAGATTGCTCTTTTCAGTAAAGAAAATAAAATAAAAATTAAATAAATAGAATAAAGCACTGTCGGAAAAGCTCAAAAATCTATAAAAAAAAATCGAATAAAGAGAGTCACTAGAAAACAATAAAGCTACAGCCAATAGTTAATGTGTACAATATCTGGTATCTGAGTGTATTATTTCATAGTTAATGTGTACAACATCACGTATCTGAGTGTATTATTTCATAGTTAATGTGTACACTATCTCGTATCTGAGTGTATTATTTCACAGTTCTTAGTTGTTGGTTGCATTCTGGTATACTAACCATAAATTTGATTTGATTTTTGATTTTTGGTGTTTAACGCCACTTTCAACAATATTTCAGCTATATCATGGCGACCAGATTTAGTGGTGGAGGAAGCCGGAGTACCCGGAGAGAACCACTGACCATGGGCAAGCAACTGGTAAACTTTATCACTTGCGGTTGCGAGTCGAGTGCACCCTTTTTTGTAATTTACAAAGCTGGGCGCGAACCCACACCGTATTGGTGATAGGCTTGTATGAGTTGTTAGATCCAGCGACCTAACTCATTGAGCCACCCGGGCCCCTACTAACCATAAAAAGATCAAAGTATAAGAGTGCATTCATGTTACGAATATAAATTGTTTAGTATTTTTCGATTGCAATTGCTGGTCATAGATTGGTCGATTGGTGTTTTACCATATTTGTAAATGTTAGCAATATTTCACCAATATCGGAGAAATGAGATTTAGAAATTAAAATTGCAAAAACTGGTATTTACGTTCTGCCAATTAAAAATCTAGAAGGCAATCAAAACTATTTCTTAGACAATTGGAAGCAAACAACGAAATTTGGAAATTAAAAACACTAGTCTCTATCTAAGGTAAAAAGAGTTTGAAGATACCAAAGGGGCAATCAGAATCCGTATATCCAAGAAGAACAGACAACTAATTAAAAAAAACGTACTTAGCTTTAAAATAAATGTCAATTAACATGATCTTTGATTAAATTTTAAATTAAATTATATTTTATCTGGAATGGCATAAATAATGATCCATGTACATGTGTTACACATGCGCCTACTGTAATACATTTTTAATTTTAGACAATACTAGCATAAAACATGATGTTGAACAATTTTACATAGAATAAATAATAAATTTTAATATTAACGTAATAAAAAAAAAATATTGTATTATGTACATGTATGTATAAGTAATAAAAAGAAAAAGAATACCACTTTGTCGGAACAGTTCTAAAATCAAATATCCAAATGGTAGAAAGTGACAAAATCGACA
>MJUT01002236.1:16530-32273 GCA_002080005.1 Gigantidas platifrons | reverse complement strand
TAGTTGTAGGGCCCGAGTGGCTCAATGAGTTAGGTAGTTGTAGGGCCCGGGTGGCTCAATGAGTTAGATAGTTGTAGGGCCGGGGGGCTCAATGAGTTAGGTAGTTGTAGGGCCCAGGTGGCTCAATGAGTTAGGTAGTTGAAGGGCTCGGGTGGCTCAACGAGTTAGGTAGTTGTAGGGCCCGGGTGGCTCAATGAGTTAGGTAGTTGTAGGGCCCGGGTGGCTCAATGAGTTAGGTAGTTGTAGGGCCCGGGTGGCTCAATGAGTTATGTAGTTGTAGGGCACGGGTGACTCAATGAGTTAGGTAGTTGGAGGGCCCGGGTTGCTCAATGAGTTAGGTAGTTGGATTACCTAACAACTCATACGAGCCTATCAGCAATACGGCGTCAGTTCTAGGCCGGCTTCGTAAATTACCAAAAAAGGTGCAGTAGACTAGCTGTCGCAAGTAATAAAGTTTACCAGTTGCTTCCCCATGGTCGGTGGTTCTCTCCGGGTACACCTTCTTCTTCCACCACTAAAACTGGCCGCCATGATATAGCTGGAATATTGCTGAAAGTGGCGTAGAACACCAAAATTCAAAATTCAAATTAAGAAAAAGTTGGAAAACTAAACCATATCGTTTTTCAATTTCACTATGATTATATGCAACCACATGATAAACATCAAATTCTGATTATCTCCCGTTGATCAATATTGATATACAATTATGATCTGTCGATAGCATATCGATATAAAATTAAGAACTAGGCAATGTATTTGTTGTTGTTTTTTTTTTTTTTAATGGTGTTTAACGCCACTTTCAACACTATTTCAGCTATATTGTGGCAGTCTGTTTTATTGGTGGGACATGAACCTATACCATTCCGGAGCACCTGCGCTCACCGCCGGTTTTTAGGGGGGTTCGTGTTAGTTTTATATGTATGTTTTGTAGATCTTTGTTTGTCTTCTTGTACTTTATCTTTTGGCCATTGTGTTGTCTGTTCTTCTTCGATATACAGATTGTGATTACCCATTTGGTATTTTCAAACTCTTCATAGATTTCTATGCCAGACTTTTATGTCTACTGTTAGATTTATTAATGACTTTGAGGTATCGTTATTAATATGTGTCACAAGCTATGCTGATGGATACTGGTAGATATAACGACAAGTATACATATTTTAATGACTTTGAGGTAACGTTATTAATATGTGTCACAAGTTATGCTGATAGATACTGGTAGATATAACGACACCTATACATATTTTAATGACTTTGAGGTAGCGTTATTAATATGTGTCACAAGTTATGCTGATAGATACTGGTAGATATAGCGACATCTATACATATCTGATGGATACTGGTAGATATAACGACACCTATACATATTTTAATGACTTTGAGGTAGCGTTGTTAATATGTGTCACAAGCTATACTGATGGATACTGGTAGATATAACGACACATATACATATTTTAATGACTTTGAGGTAACGTTATTAATATGTGTCACAAGCTATGCTGATGGATACTGGTAGATATAACGACATCTATACATATTTTAATGACTTTGAGGTAACGTTATTAATATGTGTCACAAGCTATACTGATGGATACTGGTAGATATAACGACACCTATACATATTTTAATGACTTTGAGGTAACGTTATTAATATGTGTCAAAAGCTATGCTGATGGATACTGGTAGATATAACGACACATATTTTTACTGTATTAAGGTTGTACGATACACTTTTGATCTGCTCGTTTAATTTTCTTATTTTTTTCGGCAGTGTGTTTGAATATATCCATTGTGATAAATATCAAAATTTTAACAAAGTCCAACCAACAGACTCAGAGCTATAAATTCACTAGCCACACAGCAGTTTTTCTCTCTGTAGTTTTGATCACCGAGATGCTTGAAATCTGCATACAAACATCATATGATCAAAACGTTCGACTGATTTTAAAGAGCTATCTCCCTGTAGTGTTAGGTACCACGTTAACTGACCTTTTTATGTTTTCACGGTACAGGCGTGGTCGTGATCGTATTTTAGTTGGATTTACTACTACTTGTGCAATAAGTGCTTGTGAATTCGAACCCTGTTCATACCGAGGTGTACTGGATATAACATTACGTGATAAAGTTTATCAGTGACTTGCGACAGGTTGATGGTTTTACCGGGTACTCCGGTTTCCTCCACCAAGAAAACTAACCGCCATGATATAACTGAAACATTGTTGAAAGTGCCGTTAAAGATCATACACCTTAAATCACAAACCATTTAGTGTTTTCTCATATTTAACATGACATTGTGATCTGTTGACACTTTTGAGTGTGTTACATTTTCATTGGCGGAATTTCATACTTCATGTTCTTTCTTAACGAGCTAGATAGTTTAGGTTATGTTATAGTACGACACTATATAGGTGGTGTTCGATATTTCAATAGTTTTGACTTGATTTATTTATTTTTGGTGTTTAGCGCCAATTTCAACAATATTTCAGCTATATCATGGCGACCAGTTTTAGTGGTAGAGGAAGCCTGAAGTACCCGGAGAGAATCACCGACCATGGTAAACTTTATCACTTGCGACTGCGAGTGGAATGCATCCTTTTTGTAATTTACAAAGTAGGGCGCGAACCCACGCGTATTGGTGATAGGCTTGTATGAGTTGTTAGATCTAGGGACCTAACTCATTGAGCCACCCGGGCCCCCTATTTCAAAAGACAATACAGACATCGGGATGAAGAATGGCTTTGATCTTACAGTTATGTGATAACAAAAGAAAAACAATGGCTCCAGTACTGATCCAGGCACGCCACTGACAACAGGCATTTGACCCCACATGTCATTATAGACGAGTCTTGGCGATTTTCTCTTTATTTGATGCATAGCAGCGATATTAATATGATAACTAACAACATACTATTTACACAAATTGTGATTTTATTTCTGATGAGAGAAATATATATATATATATAGAATATGCGAGTAAAATAAGGGTATATATTGAAATTATCACATAATTATAATATTCTACAACATTATTTTGTATTTGTTCTCATTCGTGACGTATTATCAGATTTATAACAGATAG
The DNA here is from genome assembly GCA_002080005.1 of Gigantidas platifrons. Classification (NCBI taxonomy): domain Eukaryota; kingdom Metazoa; phylum Mollusca; class Bivalvia; order Mytilida; family Modiolidae; genus Gigantidas; species Gigantidas platifrons. Next base: position 29,194 of record MJUT01002236.1, on the reverse strand, counting down.
TAACACGACAGGTGCCACTAATGGAGCAGGAACTGTTTACTCTTCTCTTCACCAAGCATAATATATTTCTCTGACGTCACTCATTCGTGACGTATCATCAGATTTGTAACAGATAGTAACACGACGGGTGCCACTAATGGAGCATGAACTGCTTACTCTTCTCTTCACCGAGCATAATACATTTCTCTGACGTCACTCATTCGTGACGTATCATCAGATTTGTAACAGATAGTAACACGACGGGTGCCACTAATGGAGCATGAACTGCTTACTCTTTAACGTTGTATTGTACTGATCAAGTACATAGTAAAATGAGGCATATAACAACCATCCACTCACAGCATTAGACTTTGTACCGTCGTGTAAGTGTTTATGATAATGTCGGATTATATGTACATTAGATTTATTGGTAGTAGGAAACTGCAATCTCTGAACAATTTTCTGACTAGCCATGGCATAATCATATTTACACATTCCTGACAAAATACTCGAGGACTGTGACATGGTTAACGATTTTACAAAACTTAGTAATCTGTATCCCTTTTTTATATCAATTTCCATATGAATGTTAATAACACGATACAAAGAAAATTCTAATTTAATACATGACTCGTGTAACACGGCTTCACGATTAAACAATGTATTAACTGTAAAAACTTGACGTTCACCATTTCGTAGTCTCTCTAATACATTTAACAACTGCCGACTATTAGATCGATTTATTTTTCCACGAAACATATTATGTTCAGGAATAAAATAGTTGGGACAATAACAGCACTTCACCCATGATATTATTTTATCAAGACAAAGATTATAAGAGTGAAATAAGTTTTGCAGCTGAAACGCGTTAGTAAAACATTCTTCTGATAACCAGAACACAGCCGTTTTCATGAAGTAGGAACACAGTAGTCCTTTAACTTTATCATTTCTGTCGATAATGTTCTTGAGTGACAGTTTCAGAAGAGCGTAACACAGGATTTGTGTGTAGTTCATAGCATGTGATAATTGTTTCTCTGTCATAGAAAATGATATTCTCCATTGTAATTCATTATTTTTTATTTCTTTGGGTCCAATAGGTACTAGTATACAGCCATAATTAACTATGTCGTCTATTAATATATCTGGTGGCCACTGACCAGGTCTATGACGATATAAAAAATGTTCTGCTTGTCTTGGCCAGGAATACAAGTGGAAGCATACAGCCACATCTTGGGATTCATTTTTGTCAGATAAACAAGGGCCGTGTACTGAGTTCTTAATGTCAGGCATACTCCCAAGCAATTTACTGATGAACAATATGTTTGACAAACACATGCCATCTGATGTTTCAACAAAGCATTCAGGTGTGGTATATATGCATTGATGATCACCGACAGCTATCAACTTCAATCTAGCAAATCCTGGAAATTCCATGTCTTCCTCCATGAGAAGAGTTGTGCATATTGATGAACGATTGATATGTTGTACATCCTGTATGACTTTAACGTCATTAAGTACAAACATTATATCTCTATCACTTCCGGTTAGATCTAAACCCTCCGCTAAACTTCCACTTGATACATGGGTTAGGTGTGTATTAGCTTTATTACATATCTTGTCTAGTATAAGAAACATATTTTGTCTTATTCTGATGTCATTCTCACTACCAACTACTCTTACTAGGTTGTCATAAACCTCTTTCTCGTGTGATGAAAACAATGATGTATGACCTATATTAATAAAAAACAACTCATTTTAATGGTTTTTATTTTTATTTCATATCAGAAATATTGTGGTGTATGGTATTAGTTAAATAAATGTCTCCCATTATTACGTCGTTTTAACCCCTCTGAACAAGTGGTGGAAAAATATGCAATCCTCTAGAGGATTAAAATGTCTCGTGCCTTTCCCCGCATTAATTTCAAACGCATTTATTTCAAATTTTGAAATGTTAAATAATAAGAGAAACAAATTCTCCTTCAGTTGACCATGTGGGTTACGATATTTCTCCACTCTCGAGAGTTAAATTCAAAATATCGTAACCCACGAGCAATTGAAGGAGAATCTATATATACTAGTTGGTTAGCTAAAAAGTAAATATAATGTGGTGACAGAAATAATAATATAGTTGAATTATTCAGACGAAATGTTTTAGGTTGACGGCTGTTGTGTTTAACGGCACTTTTGATCAAGATGTAGATAAGGTGAATTTACTTTGATTAAGAGGGAAGGAAACTCGATGATAATGTAATTAAATTAAAATAAATCTAATCATATTTTATGGTTTAATAATAAACTATGTGATCAAACTGTCTTGTCCTTTATAATGTAGTGTCTTAAAGGTAAAAAGCTACAGATGCATGCAGACCTTACTAACCTCAGGTGCACATAAAGTTTACAGAATGTACACGTAGTAATGCACATAGAGACCTAATCATTGGAAGCTTTTGTAATGAATGACAAACATTTTTTTTAGATGTAAGAGTTCGTATATAAAGTTGTATATATTAACATCTAGGAAAATAAAATGTTGATTTGAATATTAGATTTTTAAGATTTTTATTCTGTAGATTTATAGAAGTGAAACGTAGTATGTACATGATTTATTGCTGCTCATTAATTTGACACCATCAATTAATTAACAAGAGCATAAATCATGGTAACAGAAAAAAACAAGGGCAACGCAAAGCGTGGCGTATCCCTTCGCCTAAATATTTGACCCGGCGACCGTAACCTTTGACCTATGACCTTCAAAATCAATAGGGCTCCAGATTCTCTTTAGGACTAAGTATGTACCACGTTTGGTCAAAATCCATTGACGGATGTTGATTCTAGAGTGTTCACAAAGCTGTTACAGGGTAAACATTAGACCCTGTGACCTTGACCTTTGACCTTGAAAATATATAGGGCTCCAGACTCTTCTAAGGAATAAATATGCACGACGTTTCCTCAAAATCCATTGAAGGATGTTGATTCTAGAGTGTTCACAAGGATGTTACAGAAGGACGGACGGAAGGAATGACGGAAGGAAGGACGGACAGACGGTAGCCTTACTATATCCCTTCGCAACTTCGTTGGCGAGGGGATAATAAACAAGCGATAACTTGTATGATAACTTTCTTGACAACTTTTAGAATTAAACCGAACTGATGTAAAGAAATCACACTGACTACTTCCGAGACACTATGCCAAAAAAGGGTAAGAAAAACTAAAGCAAAACAAAACGAATACAATACAAGGTTTGCGTCCTACCCTTAATTATTATGACATCAAACATAACAATTAACACATTCTGACAAGTGTTACGTGTCGGTTGTCATGATACGTACGTGTATCTGTAAACATTTTCACCATCTTATTTACAATTCCTTTAATATTTTATATTTTCATTATATATTTAGGGCTAGTGTTATGGTTATGGTGTTTAACGACAATTTCTACAATATTTATCTATATCGTGACGGTCAGATTTCTTGGTGGAGGAAATCGGAGTTCACGGAAAAGACCACCGTCCTGCTGCAAGTCACTGAGATCCTGTATCGCATAATGTTGTATCGAATACACGTCGTCATGATCAGGATTCTAACTCACAACGTCAGTGGTGATAGTAAAGTAATATTATATTTTACTATCACATGTCTCACTTACTCCCATGTATTGATATGTCTCGGGATCAGAGCTCCCACACGTCATGGTATATCAGTAAGGGGAACAAGTGAGATCTGCGATAATTGTCTCGCTTATTCCCTTGTATTGATATGTCTCGGGTTCAGAGCTCCCACACGTCATTGTATATCAGTAAGGCAGTAAGGGGAACAAGTGAGATCTGTGATAATTTTCTCACTTACTCACCTTTATTGATATGGCTCGGGATCAGAACTCGCACACGTCATTGTAAATCAGTAAGGGAACAAGTGAGATCTGTGATAATTTTCTCACTTGCTCCTCTTTATTGACGTTGGCTCGGGATGAGAGCTCCCACACGTGATGGTATACCAGTAAGAGGAACAAGAGAGATCTGTGATAATTTTCTCACTTACTACCCTTTATTGATATGTCTGGGGATGAGAGCTCCCACACGTCATGGTATACCAATAAAGGGAACAAGTGAGATTTGTAATAATTTTCTCACTCCACTGCATTGATATGTCTCGGGATCAGAGCTCCCACACGTCATGGTATATCAGTAAGGCGAACTAGTGAGATCTGTGATAATTTTCTCACTTACTACCCTTTATTGATATGTCTCGGGTTGAGTGCTCCCACACGTCATGGTATATCAGTAAGGGGAACAAGTGAGATCTGTGATAAGTTTCTCATTTACTACCCTTTATTGATATATCTCGGGATCGGAGCTCCCACACGTCATGGGATATAAGTAAGGGAAACAAGTGAGATCTGTGATAATTTTCTCACTTCTTACTCCCCTGTATTGATATGTCTCGGGATCAGAGCCCCCACACGTCATGGTATATCAGTAAGGGGAACAAGTGAGATCTGTGATAATTGTCTCACTTACTCCCCTTTATTGATATGTATTGGGTTGAGAGCTCCCACACGTCATGGTATATCAGTAAGGGGAACAAGTGAGATCTGTGAATTTATTCAGATTGTGTTCTTCTGTACTCTCATTTGTTTTGTAGTGGTTTCATGTTTCTTTTTTTTTCTGTATTTGTTTATCTATATTGCTGTCTATCAGTAGTGGATTAGGAACTGTCTACCATTCTTGAGCACATGATTCCCCCCTTCCTTCCCTACCGTCACCTTTTTTTCTGATTACATGTTGCTCAATCTTAAAATTCTTCTGAGGAATGATTTTTACATCTGTTCCTTGTCCGTTTTCTTTTGACCTTTATGTTGTCTGTCATTCTGTGAAGTGTACCATATGATTACCTCTTTGGCATCTTCAGACTTTTTCTCTTAATATGTTTGTATTAATATTCAAATAAGTACCAACATTGATTGTTTCTAAATCTATCATAGCAATAAACAAGTCCATTAATGGTTTGCTGATTGTAGATTTTAAATATTAAAATTGTATTTACCTGTTTGTTGAGATTGTGTATTCTCCAAATACTCTAAGTATCTGTTGCCTGTTTTGATTGGGAATAAAATGTTCAAGATATGTGGTCCATTCTGTTTCCTTCGATATAAGGAAGCTTTGTACTCTCTTTCAAATTGAAAGATAGTCAATCCAAATACATCATTGTGGCGTTCTGTCCTTTTGCCAAGTATTTGTTTGATGCAAGAAAAATGTTTTCGTCTTCCACGATAACGAAAGTTCTTGACACCATGACTGTCAACAAACAACACTTTCTTCGTTTTATACACTCTTTTGTCATCTTCGTCTTCGTCTCTAAGACATCTTGGCTTAGCCTCCATTGTGTAGCTTTATTAACGTATATCACATCTACAAATATATATTTACTTTATCTACAATTTAGCAAGAGATTAATTCAAATTCAAAGCTATCGAAGATATATTTATTTATATATTTGTTGCTTCTCTGCAACCTAGGAAAAAAAAAGATTAATTGGCTATGAATCAAGATGATATGTCCATTTTAATCACCATGTCTACCCGTGGACAGTTAGTACAGAGTTATATTAATACGTCAATCCAGCTTATCATGTTGGACAGGTACAAAGCGGACATCATTATCATTTGATGGAATGTAACATGCTGTCCCCATTATTTAGTTGAAAAATGATAAATTGTAACATAAATACGCATTTTTCATTTGATGTTTTTTATGCAGTAATCAACTTAAAAATAGTGAACTTATACAAACCATGGTCTAACATGAAGATCTTGATATTATTCCATGATGTTAAAATCACATGAAAATAATAGTTAAGTTTCTATGGAAGTGGGTGGAGCTTAAGACATGGTCTAATATAAAGATCTACATGTTATTCCATGGTTAATGTGGACGTCGAAGAGAGCACCCTTTTGTCAATCGTGTAATTTCTGTTACAAAGCAAATATACCATGGATCTTACTCATGAACTTATTTAGACCAACTCATTCTTCGGATTCGTTGGTTTAAATAAGTTAATGCGCAAGATCCATGGTATATATAATACTTGGCGTTAGATCACACATCATATGTATATCATGACTCTGCTCTGAACATATCATATGCGAAGAAAAATATAAGAACAACTGTTTTCCTATTTGAGTTGGACAAATGGAGGAAATTATATCATATTTGATCTCATTTACATTGTTTATGTTCCTGACATTTCACATAAAGCTTTTAATAAGGGAGGAGGGATGGAGGATAGATTAAAACCGACGATTAACTGTAAATTATCATATTCCTTGACATAATGTTAAAAGAGTTTTATATTGCATGAAAACAACCCCCATAAAATCCCAGCAAAATGTTAGAAACATTAAAAAAATATATATACACAACAGACAATGGAAAAAAGTATTCGCACGCTTCCAATTTACCCTATATATTTCATATAAAACTACAGTTTTTCAAAATATTATCTTGAAATCAATTCGCGTCAGATTTTAATCATTATTTTATCATCGAAAGCAGAAAGATATGTATTTTATAGTAGTAATTTTTAATTAACGTTTTGAAGCATGTTTTTCAAATCGCCATGATTTAAACACAGACTTAAATAATTTGTCTACAAANAACAAAACACCAGAAAACAAAGTCATTGTAGGGGACGGGGGCAGTTGAACAACAAAACACCAGAAAACAAAGTTATTGTAGGGGACGGGGGCAGTAGAATAACAAAACACCAGAAAACAAAGTCATTGTATGGAACGGGGGCAGTTGAACAACAAAACACAAAAATTCTGTTTTTATTGATATAAATATTATCGAAATCGGGTGTGAATTGACTTCAGGATAAACTACTGAAAAATTGTTGTTTTATATGAAATATATAGGGAAAATTGGAAGCGTGCGAATACTTTTGTCCATAGTCTGTACATTATATATGACGACGTTCAAGTTGAGTTGATATACCATAATAAAATATCTATTTATAGAGCCTCAATGTTGTTATTTACAATAATTGACCATATATACATAACATTAAATGTTACTGATCAGTATTAAAATATTCTACTTTGATTACCTACATAATATTCTTACATTTTGTTTGTATTTTTAAGTTAGAAACACTTACCTAGTATATTTTTTTACCTATACCACAATCATTCATTCCCAACTTTCTGTCTGGTTTTGTTATGCTTCAATTTTATTGGTTAAGCTGTCAATGACATATCTAGGGGAATTTTTATACTAAATATAGAAATAGGTATTTCCTTTAGTTTCGTATGTATTGTTAACATTAACCAACTTTTATAGTTTGGACATTTAAATTATGTTACGATAAACCGCTCAACAATATTTAGATGTTACGAAATTTACTTAAAGTAATATTACACCAGTTTTGGGTGAAGAAATTTTCCCCTGAAAATTCAGTGCTGACTGTAACAGATGGTGTGCAAAGGTCGCCACTAAAATAAAATACATGACATGTGCTAAAATTGGTTTATGTAAAGTACACCGTGCTGACTGTAACAGACGGTGTACAGCAGTCGCCACTAAAATAAAACACATTACAGGCGAATAAACTGGTTTATGTAAAGTTTACACCGTGCTTACTGTAACAGACGCTGTGCAAAGGTCGCCACTAACATAAAACACGGTACACGTGTTAAAACTGGTTTATGTAAAACTTACACCTTGCTTACTGTCACAGACGGTGTGCAACAGTCGCCACTAACATAAAACACAGTACACGTGTTAAAACTGGTTTATATAAGGTTTACACTGTGTTGAATGTACAATAGACTGTGTGCGTGTACAACAATCGCCACTAAAATAAAATACACTACACGTATTAACACTGGTTTATGCAAAATTTACATCGTGCTGACTATAACAGACGGTGTGCAACGGTCGCCACTAACATAAACCACATTACACGTGTTAAAACTGGTTTATGTAAAGCTTACATCGTGCTGACTGTAACAGACGGTGTGCAACAGTCGCCACTAAAATAAATTACATTACATGTGTTAAAACTGTTTTATATAAGGTTTACACTGTGTTGACTGTACAATAGACGGTGTACGTGTACAACAATCGCCACTAAAATAAAATACACTACACGTATTAACACTGGTTTAGGTAAAGTTTACACTGTGCTGACTTTAACATATGGTTTGCAACAGTCGCGACTAAAATAAAATACATTACACGTGTTAAACCTGGTTTATGTAAAGTTTACATCGTGCTGACTTTAACATATGGTTTGCAACAGTCGCGACTAAAATAAAATACATTACACGTGTTAAACCTGGTTTATGTAAAGTTTACATCGTGCTGACCGTAACAGACGGTGTGCAACAGTCGCCACTAACATAAAACAAAGTACACGTGTTAAAACTGGTTTATGTAAAGCTTACACCGGACTGACTGCCACTAAACTAACGATCTACAAAACATTATACATAAAACTAAAAATCGAACAACACGAACCCCACAAAAAACCGGGGTGTAAGTGTTTTTGTGGGGGCCTAACTAGTGCATTTACTTCTCAAGAAGTATTTATATAGCCGATAATTGATCATTATCGTATTTAATGTTTCTATAGTTAAAATGTTGACAACCTACACATGGACAATTCCTTAAACCTATCAATCAACACAAATAAAGACCTGGCAACAAAACACTAGAAAACAAAGTTATTGTAGGGAACGGGGCAGTTGAACAATAACACACCAGAAAACAAAGTTATTGTAGGGGACGGGGGAAGTAGAACAACAAAAGACCAGAAAACAAGGTTATTGTAGGGGATGGGGGCAGTAGAGCAACAAAAGACCAGAAAACAAAGTTATTGTAGGGGACGGGGGCAGTTGAACAACAAAACACCAGAAAACAAGGTTATTTTAGGGGACGGGGGCATTTTAACAACAAAACACCAGAAAACACAGTTATTGTAAGGGACGGGGGCAGTAAAACAACAAAAGACCAGAAAACAAAGTTATTGTAGGGGACGGGGGCAGTTGAACAATAACACACCAGAAAACAAATTTATTGTAGGGAACGGGGCAGTAGAATTACAAAACACCAGAAAACAAAGTTATTGTAGGGGAAGGGGGCAGTAGAACAACAAAACACCAGAAAACAAAGTCATTGTAAGGGACGGGGGCAGTTGAACAACAAAACACCAGAAAACAAAGTTATTGTAGGGGACGGGGGCAGTAGAATAACAAAACACCAGAAATCAAAGTCATTGTATGGAACGGGGGCAGTTGAACAACAAACACCAGAAAACAAAGTTACTGTAGGGGACAGGGGTAGTAGAACATCAAAATACCAGAAAACAAAGTTATTGTAGGGGACGGGGGCAGTTGAACAATAACACACCAGAAAACAAAGTTATTGTAAGGAACGGGGCAGTAGAATAACAAAACACCAGAAAACAAAGTTATTGTAGGGGAAGGGGGCAGTAGAACAACAAAACACCAGAAAACAAAGTCATTGTATGGAACGGGGGCAGTTGAACAACAAAACATCAGGAAACAAAGTTATTGTAGGGGACGGGGCAGTTGAAGTTAACCTTTCAGAAGCATCTGTTCCGGATTTCACGATGGAAACCCTTAAAATGAGGACTTGTTTACAGTCGAACCTGCCCATGTGGTCACCTGTATGAACCAGTTAAGTTGTTATGTTGCATCACAACAGCGTTTCTTCATTAGTAGTGATTCTCTCTAATTCTGATCCAGAGAACATAAACATTGCCACCGAGTTCCATGTATATTTAGAACAGTTTGCTGTATTCAGAAATGGTGGATCACATTATCAAGCTTTTACCAGAATAGTGCATGCTGGTCTCCCAATGTCAATAACCTGAACAGAATCAAAAATAAAAGTAGCTTTACGCCGTGATACCGGTTGTTTATACATTTTGGTTAGGTTTAGCTTATGTGTAGTGTACGTAACATTAACATAGCATTTCAGTTATACACAAAAAGTGCCAGTACTAATCCAGGAAAGTGAGCGGTATCGACGTTTCCTCTTTCCATTATTTTTCTATTAGATTTTGGAGCTGTTCCGACAGTGTGGTATTTTTGGTTTTTCATTTCATTATTTCAACAGTATTTCATTTATTTCATTTCCTTTGGTATCTCAAAGCAACTGTTGAGTCCATAATTGCTAAATTATTTCCGTATTTTTAGCAAAGCAACAATCACCTGTCCCTTCGACACAATATATTTTGGCAGTACAATGCATTAACTCGTATTGGTGTATCTTACTTGTCATACATTTATTATTGAACATAAATCGCATATGTATGGTAAGGACCGTTGTGGCTGTGATCGTATGGTAGTTTGATTTACAACTACCTATGCAATCAGTACCTATCACCACTGATGTTTTGAGTTCGAATCTCGTTCATGGCGGGTGTCTTCTCGATACAACATTATGTGATCAAGTTTATCAGTGACTTGCGAAAGGTCGGTGGTTTTCTCCAGGTCCTCAGGTTTCCGCCACCAATAAAACTGACCGCCACGATATAACTGAAATATTGTTGAAAGTGGCGTTAAATACCATCAAACAAACAAACCTATGGTTAGCAAGGAGGAACATGTAACACACAATTTTACACCTGCGTCTACACTTTTGTTATTCTTTATTTTATCTGGTGCGGGATTTCACTCGCATGTCCCTCCGCGAGACTTCGGTACTATGTTTTTGTCTTACAGTGACTTCTACTTGCTACATAAACTATCTAATAAAAATGGAAATTATATCTAATCTAGTGAGCACGACAATTTTCAGGGATAAAAATCAGCAGATCCTCTAACAGCCACACGATTGGCTAAGGCCAGGGTGGCTCAATGAGTTAGGTAGTTGGATTATCCAACTCATACAAGCCTATCACCAATACAGCGTGGATACACGCCCGGCTTTGTAAATTACAAAACGGGTGCACTCGACTCACAGCCGCTAGTGATAAAGTTTACCAGTTGCTTGCTCATGGTAGGTGGTTCTCTCCGGGTACTCCGGCTTCATCTACCACCATGATATAGCTGAAATACTGCTGTATTAGCGTTTGAACACTATTGTGAAATATTTCAGATATATCGTAGCGGTCAGCTTTATTGGTGGAGGAAACCGGTGTACCCGGAGAAAACCACATACCTGTCGCAAGTCATTGACAAATTTTATCACATAACGTTTTCTCGAGTACACCAGGAGGGGCCTCAGCGGGATTCGAACTCACAACGTTAGTGTATACCATTGAATTGTTTTCTAACTATAGAAATATTCTTCAAACCATTGTAATTAAGTTACAAACAGTGTGTGCCGTCTTATTTCGCTAACTATAACTACAAGTACATCCAATATATGTTTGATCCAGGTAGTTGTAGTTGTACAATAACTGTGTATATCATTCATAAAAATCAAGTACATTTCGTGCCACTTATTTAAACACGTCAAAACTGAGCATTTAAAACATATTTTGTTTTTTGTATACGTTCTTTAAATAAATTATTTTGTTGAAAAACTAAATTTACATGTGTTAAGATCGTTCTAATTCGTCAACCGTAAACAAAAATAAAACATTCCTTCAATAAATCACCATGTATTTGGTGAAATTTCCATTCCTCGACTAGCAGAGCTGTCCCCCACGTTCCCATGAAGTGGACAGGGATTCCCTTATGATGGGGATTGTCAGATTGATACTGAAAGCCTGCCCTTGGATCATTGTGGGAAGCGTGTTTGGATTAGTCGCATTATAACGGTGACAAAAGAAGAACAATTTTCAAGGGTTTATATATACATTTTGTATCTATGTATCTTGTATTTATTTACGTATACTGGTGTCCAGCCAGATTTCTATATCATATGATGTTCGTGTCACTTAACAGTAACATGACGGGTGCCACATGTGTATCAGGAAAGGATAACTCTTCCGGGTCACCCGAGTTCACCCCCGGTTTGTAGTGGGGTTCGTGTGGCTCGATCTTTAGTTTTCTGTGTAATGTTTTGTAGATCGTTGTTTGTCCTTTTGTCCTTTTTCTGTTTGGTCATTGTGCTGTCTGTCCTTCGATTTATGGCTTCCGATTATACCTTTGATATTTTCACACTTTTCTTCCAAGGATATGTTTACTATATATTAAAACAGTAATATATTTGATTTTTGATTTTTGGTGTTTTAACGCCACCTTCAGCAATATTTCAGCAATATTTCAGCTATATCATGGCGACCAGTAAAATTAATTCTCTGCGAAGCGAATTGAAAGGGGTAAAGGAAAAGATAACAGCAATTGAAGGTCATGTCGAGTACGCCCAAAGTGAATTTCAAACACTTCACAATGAAACAATCCCGTCGTTTGAGGACAAACTAACGGAGGAAACAAATCAGCGATTGGCCTTCGAACTTTGGGGAAGAAAATGGAATTTAATTATTCGAGGTGTTAAAAGTTCCGTTAAAGATGAAATGTTTGAATCCACTAGAGCGACCCTCCACTTGGTGCAATCTTTTCTGATATAAACGCTTGGGTACAAGCTGGAAGAGATTGAGAACATCCAGCTTGCAGCTGCCCACAGGCTAAATTTCGGGAGTGAACGCGGTAAGGACATTATCGTAAGAATGGTCAGCCTAATCGACGGGATGAAATTTTGAGGGCCGCT
>MJUT01002227.1:113824-128621 GCA_002080005.1 Gigantidas platifrons | reverse complement strand
GGTGTTTCCATTGCCCACGATATACTGTTATTTCCCCAGTATAATTCACATGCTGGCTTTTTTACTGTACACCAATGGATAGAATAAGTCACTGAAACACCAATATTTCCTAACGCGTTACAAGGATCCAGCTCATAAATCTTGCATGCTCGGAAATTACTCTAGGCAGTCTTTTGTTCTCTGCCATGGAACTGAATTATTGTTGAAAGTGGCGCTAAACACCATAACCCTACCCCTAAATACAATATATCTTGATGCATCTTATTAATTCGAATCAAACCATTGGCGCGTTGTATTATATCTATCTATGTGTGAACAAGTATACCAGTTGTTGGTGGGTTTCTCCGGGAATTTGCTTTTCTTCTACCATTAAAACTGACCTTCACAAAACAACTGAAATGTTCTTAAACACCCTTAACTTTAACACCAGAAGAATATAGTAGGTTTTTCACTAAGAGGGAGCTTTGGGCACATAAAACTAGCTTAGCCCCGCCACTTTGTATTGGTGTTTCTGTATAACAGTATTTTAGTTACATTCATGACGAAAACAAGTTTCAAACATTACCTCCCGTAAGCAACTTCGACACATGTCAACCTATGGCTTATCCATAGGAGTAACTGCAAGGCGTTTTTAACGTTCAAGGAGCGTGACCTACTCAATAAACGAGCTACTCATTTATGTTCAGTTTGAAGGACGTGTTATGTATTTGTTCAACACAACTAGGGGGCTCCTATTTCAGAAGTGATTTTACCCACTACATTTTATATTAATGGGGAACTCCACGAGATTCATTGAAGTATGAAAAATAATTAACTGTCTTCCTATCCACCTCGGGGTCCGGGTGGTTCAATGAGTTAGGTCGTTGGATGTAACAACTCATACAAGCCTATCACCAATACGGCGTTGGTTCGTGCCCGTCTTTGTAAGTTACAAAAAAGGGTGCACTCAACTCGCAACCGCAAGTAATAAAGTTTACCAGTTGCTAGCCCATGGTCGGTGGTTTTCTCCGGCTTCCTCCACCACTAAAACTGCTCGCCATGATATAGCTGAAATATTGTTGAAAGTGGTGTTAACCAAAAAATCAATCAAGCAAATCAAATCCTATCCACATAAAAACTTGTAAAGTCTGTTAACATGAACCCTGGTTGGCCAAATAAAATATTCCAAGCGAAATACAAAAAATGTAGCATCATTTGTAAGGTAACCAACTCATACAATGAGTAATTGCTATTAACACCAAGTCAGCGATTATGTAAGCTATATGATCGGAAGTAACGTTTTGATGAGATGACGCTAACTGTTTTGTACTAGAACAGCACCTTCAGTTGTAATGTATTAGGTCAATGAAGCAGTGCGCATTCCACTCAAACACATTATTATAACATTCTCAAAACGTTTTCCTCATTTGTCTTTATGTTGTGTACTTAGCGAAGAAGTTATATACAATAATGTATTTTAAAATGCTTCGATTATCTCGACCATTGATCGAACAGTGTATCGGCGAACCCACGGTCGTCCTATCTCAAGGTGGGTAGGCACGATGATCATTACTCCTGGGGAGGTAGTATGCTTAGAAAAACATACAAACATGTAAGTTACAGGTAAGTTACAGGTAAGTTAAGTAGATTTTTTGCTGTTCAGTTTAGGCCCTTTGGTTGTGGTTTTCTTGCTCCAAGATATTTTAAATTGTTTGTCTCTGAAATATTTTGGATTTGAGCGTACCTGATGAAGGTTATTATCTACGGTTTTATTACTAAATAACAAGTTAAATGCTGTTTTGCATATCTGTTTGCTTCACGAACAAGCATATCAACCACACTGTGATCTTCGAATTCAAGAAAAAAAACCTTGAAATGGATGAATTAGGAGTGGAATGGACCGGCCCTTTCTCTTCTTGAAATCTCGACTCTGGCAAATCAAACGTCCCTGGATATACAACAGAAACACACGGTCCTCTGTTAGCTAGTATAGCTTCATCAATATTGATTTCTTCATCGGTATCTGTATCAGTCAGAACAGAACCCGATTCTGCGGCGTCTATCATTTTGGGCTAGTTCGGTGAAATATGACGTCATTTTTCACGATGACGTCATATAAACTTCAAAATCATGAATTTCAAATAAAGTGTCGTTATCTTTCTATTGAAATATATATTTACTGTGTCAATCACGAATTGTTTGTTTGTATATAATACTCTTTTATCAATGTCTATCAAAAACGACAAAAATGTCACTTTGGCGTTCTACCGGTAAACGACAAAAATGTCGCTTTGGCGCTGAAAGGGTTAAAACATAATAAACATTAGAGAAAACTGAAGGGGCAATAAAGAATGTACAATCCAGAGAAACTGGCAACATTGGGTACATTAGACACAAGACAATGACAGACAAAACAAAACACACTACACAATATGTGTTGGAGATCACTATAGGGAGGCAAACACAAATAACGTAAATAAGACATGAGCCCTCATACAAGCAACTGGAACAAAAATATCAGGAAGCTCCACTAATGTTTTGTCATGAACAAATAACTTTGCAACAGTAAAATCACTGATATACTCAAATACAGTACAGTTATTTGCTACTATTTTGTACAACTTGCATTTCAGAATTGCATATTTGCATATAATATTAGTATCTATATCAGATTGGTATACTCTATTGAACCTATCATAGGGTAGGATTGGGATCACATTAACCGATTTATCTCAGTCACCTTTTTATGTCTGTCCCAAGCTAGAACCTGTATGCTCAACGTCATATATCATGTTTTATACTGCATTGGTAACTTCACAGGATGGATAAAGGGTGTCGTATAAACTTTTGCTTTATACGGTCAATGACAGTATAAAGTCTCCTGGTACCTTTGACTTCAACTTACAAGCTATAAAAGCAAAACAGTTTGGGTCCCTGAAATCGCTGTTGTTGCGTAACAATATATTTTTGCTTGTGACGTAATAATGCAAGCTTGATTGGCGCCATAATTTCCTCTGCAGATTTCATCGTTTGAAAACACGTTTTTTCTGCTTTATTTAGATAATTTCTTAAATATTTGAATTGCAGTATAAAAATAACATGCATTCCTTGTCGGCAAATATAAAGTTTATTTGTACTCGCTACAAAACAGGCGAGACATGCTCGGTAAACCTCCCATTTCTAACTGTTGCTAAAGCGCGTACAAATAAACTTTATATTTGTCGACAAGAAACGTATATTGTCTAATTTATATGCTCAGTGAGTTATGAGAGGTAACCGTTTGCTTTGTTGATATTTGTGGAATTGTTGACCAAACTTTCTTTTCATATATTTTATAATTCCTTGGTATCTTCAAACTCTTCTTAACACTGTAAAATAAAGAAACTAAACACTTCTGTAGAAACCTATCATAATTTATCTAAATAATGACTTAAATGTAGTTAAGTCTACAGTGTATGTCTACTCCATTCTACTAAATGTAGTTAAGTCTACAGTGTATGTCTACTCCATTCTACTAAATGTAGTTAAGCTTACAGTGTATGTTTACTCCTTTCTACTAAATGTAACCATATAAATTGATTTGTGAAAATCATGTACTTATTTAGAAGTAATAAAAACGTATATATCTGATTTACTACAACACGTTTCTTCATCAGGTACACTCAAGGTCGACAGATTGGAAAGACAAATAACATTAAAGTCTGTTGGAGAAATAAAGCGAAAGGTCCTAAACAGAATAGCCAAAATCTATGACTGATATATCATAAATAAACACTTTTGACATATCATAAATAAACAGGTTTGACATATCATAAATAAACAGGTCTGACATATCATAAATAAACAGGTCTGACATATCATAAATAAACACGTTTGACATATCATAAATAAACACTTTTGACATATCATAAATAAACACTTTTGACATATCATAAATAAACAGGTCTGACATATCATAAATAAACAATTTGACATATCATAAATAAACAAGTTTGACATATCATAAATAAACAAGTTTGACATATAAAACATATGATATAGATCTATGACTGACATATCATAAATAAACACTTTTGACATATCATAAATAAACAAGTATGACATATCATAAATAAACAGGTCTGACATATCATAAATAAACAAGTTTGACATATCATAAATAAACAAGTTTGACATATCATAAATAAACAGGTATGACATATCATAAATAAACAAGTTTGACATATCATAAATAAACAAGTTTGACATATCATAGATAAACAGGTCAGACATATCATAAATAAACAAGTTTGACATATCATAAATAATTAGGTTTGATATATCATAAATAAACATGTTTGACATATCATAAATAAACAGGCCTGACATATAATAAATAAACAAGTTTGACATATCATAAATAAACAAGTCTGACATATTATAAATAAACATGTTTAACATATCATAGATAAACAGGTCAGACATATCATAAATAAACAAGTTTGACATATCATAAATAAACAGGTTTGATATATCATAAATAAACATGTTTGACATATCATAAATAAACAGGCCTGACATATAATAAATAAACAAGTTTGACATATCATAAATAAACAGGTCTGACATATTATAAATAAACATGTTTGACATATCATAAATAAACAGGTCTGACATATCATAAATAAGCAGGTCTGACATATCATAAATACACAAGTTTGACATATCATAGATAAACAGGTCTAACATATCATAAATAAACATGTTTTGCATATCATAGATAAACATGTCTGACATGTAATAAATAAGCATGTTTGACATATAATAAATAAACAAGTTTGGCATATAATAAATACACAAGTTTGTAATATAAATAAACAAATTTGATATACAATAAATAAACAAGTTTGACATATCATAAATAAACAGGTTTCACATATCATAAATAAACAGGATTGACATATAATAGATAAACAGGTCTGACATATCATAAATAAACAAGTTTGACATATCATAAATAAACAGGTCTGACATATCATAAATAAACAAGTTTAACATATCATAGATAAACAATTTGACATATCATACATAAACAGGTCTGACATATCATAAATAAACAGGTCTGACATATCATAGATAAACAGGTCTGACATATCATAAATAAAACAGGTCTGACATATCATAAATAAACAAGTTTGACATATCATAAATAAACAAGTTTGACATATCATAGATAAACAATTTGACATATCATAAATAAAAAAGTTTGACATATCATAAATAAACAGGTCTGACATATCATACATAAACAAATTTGATATACAATAAATAAAAAAGTTTGACATATCATAAATAAACAGGTTTTACATATAATAAATAAACAGGTTTGACATATCATAATTAAAAGGTTTTGCATATCATAAATAAACAGGTCTGACATATAATAAGTAAGCAAGTTTGACATATAATAAATAAACAAGTTTGAAATATAAATAAACAAATTTGATATACAATAAATAAACAAGTTTGACATATCATAAATAAACAGGTTTCACATATCATAAATAAACAGGATTGACATATCATAAATAAACAGGTCTGACATATCATAAATAAACACGTTTGACATATCAATAATAAACAGGTTTCACATATCATAAATAAACAGGATTGACATATCATAAATAAACAGGTCTGACATATCATAAATAAACAAGTTTGACATATCAATAATAAACAGGTTTTGCATATCATAAATAAACAAGCTTGACATATCATAAATAAACAAGTCTTACATATAATAAATAAACAGGTCTGACATATCATAAATAAACAAATTTGATATACAATAAATAAGCAAGTTTGACATATAATAAAAAACAAGTTTGACTTATAATAAATAAACAAGTTTGGCATATAATAAATACACAAGTTTGAAATATAAATAAACAAATTTGATATACAATAAATAAACAAGTTTGACATATCATAAATAAACAAGTTTGACATATAAAACATATGATATAGATGATGTCCTCTCACTAAAATATAATTCTAAGTTTGCTGATTTTGTTGATAGCATCTATCCCATTTACCTTGAAATAAAGGATACCACAGATACAGCTAGATCATCTTCATAACTTGACCTACACCTATAAATTGACATCCAGGGTCGGCTAAGATCGAAACTTTACGACAAAAGAGATGATTTCAATTTCCCCTTTGTGAACTTTCCATTTATATGTAGCAACATTCCAGCAGCACCTGGATATGGAGTATATATCTCACTTGATCCGATATTCCAGAGCTTGTGGTTTATATCAGGATTTCCGTATTAGATGGTTGCTCCTAACGAGAAAGCTACCGAACCAAGGGTTCCTATTGGTTAAGTTGAAGTTATATCACTTCGAAAGTTTTACTTTCGCCACCATGACTTGGTCAACCGTTACGGAATATATGTGTCACAAATGACCACGGATATGTTCCACTGGTCGTAAGCACTTCCCGGTCCTTTCCTAATTCATGACTTATTTCCGGCTTAGTAACTACTTAAAGTAACACGATGGGTGTCACTGGTGGAGCAGGAACTGCTTACCGTTCCGAAGCACCTGAATTCACCCCCGGTTTTTGGTGGGATTCTTATTGTTCAATCTTTAATTTACTGCATAGTGTTTTGTAGATCAGTGTTCGTCCTTTAGATTTACGAATTCTGATTACCCCTTTGGTATCCTAAAACTCTTCTTAAGGGACTCAACGTCACATACTTGGACATTAAGGGACAGCCACAAATCAGGAACTATACACACCTGAACAAATGGGCAGATATTCCCCTTCCTTTAGTGAATTTCCCCTACCTCTGAACCCAGGTCAATATGCAAAATAAAGCAAATAGGAGATGGGAGAAGGTTCCCCTTATCCTAAAGGAACCAATCCCCTCTTTGAGAGATAGTTTTGCTTCATGCAATATACCTTTAAAATTTTCAGCTGCGGTATATCATTGATTGTTGGTATTTTTTTAGTGTTTATGCTAGAATTCATTAAAACATCCAAGGCAGACTTCTGTGTCCCTATGCACTTAAAAACAACAAATTTCAAAGTTTTGTCAAACTCTTTAATACACACTGTGTTGTGGTTGTTGCTTTTCTAGCTGACAAACTCGTGAATGCAACTTCTGTGTGACTATGCGTCGTAATAACAACGTACGTACAATTGTCAAAGTTTTGTCAAACTTTAACTAAACGAATCGGCTCCTCTATTTCAAGTATGAATGTTACAGTTCCTGTTATTTTATCAGATAAACAAGTCGTGACTGTCAGTTTTATCAGGAAAACAAGTCGTCACTGTCAGTTTTATACATGTTAAGGTTTTGCCCATCAAATAGATCGTTTAAAACTTCGCTCCACGTTTCTTGATGATCATACTCAAACAGTTTGATTTTACAAACGTTAATGTTATCTTTTCCCTATTAAGTAACCACCGCCTGTCAAATCGTGAATGTTCCGCCGATGTGTGGCTTCTTCTTCTTCTTCTTCTTCTTCCTGTCAGGAGAATACTCTATATTGAGTGTTGACTCTCCGCGCATGTCCCTTCTTTACAGTTAAAAGCAAATCGTATATACAGTTAAAAACGGAATGAACGTATTTACACCTGGGATAGCACTGGTAGGGTGATGGACCCTAACCCTGCCTGGAACTGGTCAATGGTGTTGACTTGACGTGGAGTTGGTGGTATGGTGTTCCAGGTGATGATGGTACGCGGGAAGAAAGAATATCGATATACATCAGCATTTGTATACAGTGTTCTGTAGGCTGCATTACCTCTGGTTCTGTTGTCTGATGGTGTGTGAATGTGTTCCGCATGGACATCAACTAAGTTGTTAACTATTTTGTACATAAATGTTACTCTTGCTTTGGCTCTTCGTTGTTCTAGTGACTGCCACTGTAACCTGGAGATCATTGATATTACTACTCCAGGTTCTCTATCATAAAAGTTGTTATATACACATATTGCGGCTCTCCTTTGTATTGCCTCTAGTTGGTGTATGTTGTTCCGGGTATAAGGGTCCCATACTGACCTTGCATATTCAATAGATGGTCGTACCAAAGTTGTGTATGCGGCTGCTTTCACTTCTTTTGGGCAGGAATGTATATTGCGCCTTAGGAAACCGATGGTGCGGTTGGCTTTTGCTGATATGTTGTTAATGTGGCTGGTCCAACTTAAGTCTGAGCTGAATGTAACTCCAAGGTATTTGTTATCTTTGGTAACCTCTAGTATGTGGCTGTGTAGAGTGTAGTTGAATTCAGCTGTTTTCCTCTTTTTGGTTAAGTGGATGGTGAAACATTTATCTGCATTGAACTGCATCTGCCATTTTTTCTCCCATATTTCTAGTTGTAGTAGATCGTTTTGTAATTGATGCTGGTCATTGTTGTTGTTAATCACACGATAGAGGAGGCAATCATCAACGAATAGTCGTGCATTTGATGTGACATATTCGGGCACGTCATTGATGAATATGAGGAACAACAGTGGTCCGAGTACAGTGCCCTGGAGCACACCAGAGTCTATATCACAGGTGGAAGAGTGGGTGCCGTCTAGTAGCACCTCTTGAGTACGTCCTATAAGACGGCATTTCTTAATCGCAACCTTTCTGCATTTTAGTTCGAACCCTAACACAAAGACGATAATCTGAACATTTCAAATACTTCCGGTCATCATTAAGGTAGAATCGGATCATGAAACCGGTTACCTGAATAGATAAGACAAATGAAAAAAAGGTAACCAAAAAAAAACGAAATAAAAACATTTGAGTCAGCAGGGTTTTAGTCGGTCGGTCGGGCGAGGGCAAGCAAACTATATTTTTATTTTGGCCCAAAGTACTTAATGTATGCCATGTAAACACTGTAGTTAGTCTTTCGTGTCATTCTATTATGTTTTATAATTCAATGTATTTTCAAATCTTAAGTAAAGCACGTTAACCTTTAGTTTGCCTAAATTCCAGTTGTTTTACACGTTAACCACATCGGTGGCGGAATGGTCGGGTCAAACCAAAGACTATTAAATTGATATTTATTGCTTCTCCGCTAAGCACGCAACAATGAGGAGAAAGAGCAAAGACTGGTTGGCTCGGAATCAGGATACTGTGTTCGAGTGGAGCGACATGTCTACTCGCGGACTGTTGTTTCAGTGAGCTAGCACTATGAAAATGCAACTCAGCGTCTTGGTCTAGAACAAAGCGGACCTCATCATCATCTCATTGAAAACTAACTTCTTCTCGCCATGATATAGCTGAAAAATTGCTAAATTGGTGTTAAACAACAATCCATCACTCACTCAAATCTTAAGTAAAGTACGTCAGGCATCAGTATTTCTAAATTCACGAAACTATTCCAGTTGTTTATGTTTACAAGTATTTATTATTTCATTGATAAACATCATAAAAGCATAATTCAGTGATTCTCAAAATTACGACCCGTTATGGAAAACACGGTGTCGCGTGCAAACTAGGAATAGCATAGTGCAAATTGACGGCACAAATATGTTTGACATCGCGGAAATAAATACACAAAACGTTGTATTTTAAAATAAAACAATATATGTGACACGATCTGCGAAAAGGAACCTTATGGGTGTAAAAATTCGAAATTCAGATTTACATGTCTTTTAGTTAAATATACTGTAAGCTTTAAAAAATCGTATTTCAGTCAATTCTGACCACAAATAGCAGAGTAATGACGTTCTAAACATTACATGTATCAAGGGTCCCGTTTTCCTAAATCATCAATGTTTACGACGTCGTCGACGCTGTTTAACTCGTCTCTTTTTTTTCCTTTTTTTTTTTTTTGTCATGATCTCGAACGTTACGGTTTTTTTTTATTATTTGTTTTTCATTTGAAATACATTAAAAGTCATGCACAACTGACAGAGGAAGGTAACAGAATGATAAAATATAACTTTGTACAAATGTACAGGGTATACTAATTACAATCGCGGGATTCTCGTTACCGTATAGGTGTTCATATTTTTATATGTCGTGGTTTACTTACAATAAATTGTTTTGTCTTTTCAATTTGTTAATATCGGTCTTGAGATTCCGATTTTACTGTTGTAAATGCTTTTGAAAACATAGTAGAACATAGAGGGAACCCTTTTAGGTTGTATATTCATACTTTTGAAACAGAGACGAATGCAAAATCGACAGACAAAAGCATATTTGAATATCACACTAGCACATGACAAATTGTGTCAGCTTTGCTTTTGTGAGATTTTTTTTAATCAAAGCAAGATCATTATTTCAATTATTCATTTTCATGGGGGACAATAATAAAATCTATATTTAAACTTTCAGTTTCATTAAAATCCATTATCTTTCATTTAAAAAAGGACCCGGTGGCTCAATGAGTTAGGTAGTGGGACTACCTAACAACTCATGCAAGCCTATCACCAATACGGCGTGGGGTCGCGCCCGTCTTTGTAAATTACAAAAAAGGGTGCAATCGACTCGCAGAAGCAAGTGATAACGTTTACCAGTTGCTCTCCATGGTCGGTGGTTCTCTCCGGCTTCTTCCACCGCTAAAACTGGTCGCCATATAGCTAAACTATTTCTGAAAGTGTCGTTAAATGCAATAAATAAATCAATCAATCAATCAATCTTTCATTTAAATTGAAAATGTATTATCACCTGACATGTTTGTACAAATACCATGCACGTTCTGCTGCAAGACCTTTTGGGTTCAGCACTAGAGGCATTCCTTCAAATTGCAATGTACACTGATTTTTCATAATTTTCATAATTTTAAATAATTTTTATTCCGTTGACGGAAATTCTTTGATAAACACTAATCCAGGTTTTGTAGCGTCAAATCGAAAATGGTGATATCTAATTATGTTTGGAACTTTTCGGAAATATATTTCAAAATACGATTGCCTGTACAAGAGTTTGTTTCGAAACAGGGTCTATTATCAGCTGGACTAGATTGATTTCTTTTTGTGTGGAAGTATTGACAACACGTGCTAATTCGAAAACTGATGAAATTTGGCTACGCCGATATTTTAATTTTATCAGACCAATGCACCAAAACGAGTATGGTATGGCAACGATGGCTTCATTTTTGAATTGAACCTTTGAACTGTTCTCCAACAGAAATATCGCATAACTATGTACTTCTTATTTTGACCGACGCAATTGTCATTGAGAAAGTTAAGTTGATTCGACATGATCTGACAGTTGTCTAAAATGTCCAAATAAACCACATTTTCGGAGAGTCTTAAAATAAATTGGACCTACTTGCTGATTGCTATGAGGTATGAATACATGTTGAGCGTAATCAAAAGAGTAATAGAGGACCTCCCACAATACCGAATGAATACCTGAAATGGTGTAAAAAAGACGAATTTAGTATTCCTAATTGAAAGCTAAGGTTCTCCTCCTTCAGCCATAGCTGACATTAGCCGATTTTAGCTATCTTGGGTAGGCCCTTTGGGTTTCTTGCTTAAAAATACTTTTAAATTAGTTGGTTTTTAAATATGTTTGACTCTGAGCGTACCAGATGAAGGTTATTCCAGGAGCGTATTTGTATTAAAAATTTCATAAACCAGCAAGTTTACGTATTTTCCCCTATT
Source organism: Gigantidas platifrons (assembly GCA_002080005.1). Lineage (NCBI taxonomy): Eukaryota > Metazoa > Mollusca > Bivalvia > Mytilida > Modiolidae > Gigantidas > Gigantidas platifrons. Next base: position 117,044 of record MJUT01002227.1, on the reverse strand, counting down.
TTTGATAAGTTTTCCGATTCGAACAACAGTGGCCTAAAGGACATAATAAGATAATTGTAGTTAACATTTGTGTAACTTAGAGCGTGATTAGCAATTTCTTTTTAATAGATGGTCATCTCGTACGTAAATATGTATTTAATTTCCTTTTGAGGAAACTGAGAAGTAGTATCTTAGAACAATGATGTACATTGATTGAACAGATAAAATTATTACATTCAACTTAAACTGATATGAAAGTGCTGACGATTCGTTTTTAATTTTAAGTTGTGTTGAAATTTTTCAACTGTATTATGACTTTTTGTTTATATATATATATTTATTTAGAAAGCTACCCCTTTGCAACGGGGGCAACCTCTACCGGGGTAGTAGAAGTTGCGTCTAAAAGTACACATTCAATATAAAACAATGCAATATTTACATAACATGATTAAGCAACAATAAATACATAAAATAGATAAATACTATATCGCTATTCATAAAATTCATAAAATTCATAAAAGAGCTTTTCTCAATAAAAATATGATATGCATAAAAATGTTTCTTTTTCTTTATTTTTTAAGTTCATCATTTACATCTTGCATTGAAATTAGTATCAGTATAAATACATTAAAAATATGACAGTTTGCTGAAAAAAAACCAAATGTATATTACTATTTTTAAATGAGCTTTTCTCAATAAAAATATAATATGCATAAAAATGTTTCTTTTTCTTAAAAAAAAAGTTATTTTTTAAAGTTCATCACTTACATCTTGCATTAAAATTAATATCAATATAAGTACATTGAAAATATAACAGTGTGTTAAATATTAAGAAAACAACAACATAATTATACAGTCAATCACTGATGGAGATAATTTTTAAGAATTTAATATTAGTTTCATCCATAAATTTGTGACATAGCTTCAATGACATATAATCATTATAACTGTTTATAACACGAGAGATATAAGACCAATATAATATATAGCATTTGTCTTTGATATTGCTGTAAATGTTTGGTTTTATGGTACATCTAGTTTCCCATTAAAGACAGTGATATCTTCTTCATCGACCATATCCTCTATCCTTTCTTAGTATACTTAGTAAGAAAGGATATGGTTGTAAATAATCATGAGAGACCAGCCAGCATTACACTTAGACACAACAAATTAAAGTAACGAAGTAATGCTTTTGTTGCTATTCTACATTTCACAGTCATTTAGTTTCTCGTGAAAAGACAGAAATTAATCTCACCAGTCACCACATATGCCATATGTATGCAATATATTACCTATAAATATTATTAATGAATTAGAGCATAAATCTACATGCCTGATTGCAAAAATGTTATTTTATCCGAATCGCCTACATCTGTGTATTCACGTCACGAACCAAAGGACTAGAAACACTAGGTGTAGCTATCTGTTTCCCTATGTTTGAATATTGTGTTTTTTCTCTGGTTAAAGATGGTAGTTTGTCCTTGTAGCCACTTTCCCCTAAATCTGCATATGTACGGTCACGCACCGTGGAATTGACAACACTATGTGTAACTATCTGCTTCTTTAAGTTTGAATATTGTGCTTTTTCTCTGGTTAAAGGTGGTAGTTTGCCTTTGTCGACACTTTCCTCTACCTCTGTATATGAACGGTCATGCTTCATGCACAGGATTAACCACACTTGGTGTAACAATCTGTTTCCTTATGTTTGAATGCTGTGTTTTTTCTCTTGTTAAAGCTGGTACTTTGTCTTTGTCGTCTATTTCTGGCATCGTATCGCATTAGTTTCCTCGATCTCGGACGGCGGGCAATCAATCAACAGGAGTAAAAACAGTACAACAATGGCTATACCTGTACTTGCTGCAGCCGATAAACCAGACGAGTCTGGATCTGATGGTACTGTAATCAATGGCATAAATACCCATTACATATATAGTGTGGTGGTACAAGACTTTGTACCAGGTCGAGCCTGTTGTGTGAACCAGTATCACTACGAGTCGCGATATAGCGATGAGTTGTGATGCGGTTAGTTCACGCAACAGGCAAGTTCTGATACATAATCTTGTACCAACACACTATTTATGTAATAAGTTTATCTAACATTTCAATAAAAACTAATTTTAAACAAATAACAAGGATCGAATTAATATTTACAACCCTTTTTTTAACAATACTTGCAGAAAGACTACTTTTTGTGAATGACATCGCGTTATTTGTTGACGTACTTTCACCAATGTCGAATTACTGTTCAATCACTTTCCGTGTCACTGTACAATCCGACAACGCTTTTATAATAAGAAATGTGGACCTTACAGTTGCCGGGAATATTGATACTATGTCTTTACGTTGCATACATTGATGTGTTTTTCGCCGGATTCCAATGAAATGACGTCATGACAAAGGAGTTCGGCAGAGAACGTCTCGTGCAACGTCGCGCCATTCTTTTATCACCACAGTGTGGTGATACAACATCTTGTATCAGACACCTTGTATCAGACAGGTTACTTTCGTTAATTTCAAAGGAAAACGTACATAATGTTAGATAAATCACGGTATTAATCCACATATTTAATGTGATCAAACAAATACACACACAACAGATGCCACTAAGAGGGAAAGTTTTGGGCCCATAGCGCTAATTTAGCCTCGCTACTTGTTTGTTTAAGTGCCTGTGCCAAGCCATAAAAGTGAGCGGTCATGAAATTGTGTATTATGAGTAAGTGTTTTCATACAATTGATTTTATTGACAGTTTGTGCTTTTTAAGTTTGTCTTATGCGAGTGTGCGTTTGTGTTTGTGTCATTAATTTGACTTAAATATAGAATGGATATATTAGATATTATCCTAGGTCTACTAAGACATCACTGGGTTAGATATATTAGATATTATCCTAGGTCTACTAAGACATCACTGGGTTAGATATATTAGATATTATCCTAGGTCTACTAAGACATCGCTGGGTTAGATATATTAGATATTATCCTAGGTCTACTAAGACATCACTGGGTTAGATATATTAGATATTATCCTAGGTCTACTAAGACATCACTGGGTTAGATATATTAGATATTATCCTAGGTCTACTAAGACATCACTGGGTTAGATATATTAGATATTATCCTAGGTCTACTAAGACATCACTGGGTTAGATATATTAGATATTATCCTAGGTCTACTAAGACATCACTGGGTTAGATATATTAGATATTATCCTAGGTCTACTAAGACATCACTGGGTTAGATAT
>MJUT01002227.1:74617-85986 GCA_002080005.1 Gigantidas platifrons | reverse complement strand
ACATGAATTTATACTTTGTTACGCCCCTGGTAGGGAATTTGACGGTCGCAAATCCAGTTTTACTATTGGTAACGCAAAACAAACACCAATTTAATGTGAGCTTAAGAAAGGGTTTTAAAATTGCAAGAAGCAAAAATGCCGCGGATATGTTTTTTTTTTTTTTTTTACTAATAACACGTCCTTTTTGCATTTATTGATACACTTACATAAAAACACTATAAATAGAACAGAAGCTAACATCATATTACATAACAACTAAGTAACAAGCTTATGGCATATTGTTAAAGCAATAAACACCGTGCACCTGAATTGATTTTTCATCCATTCATTGCCCTTATATATTGCTCGCAATGACAAAAATATATGTGAATTTCAACACGAACAATGATCATAGAAGAATCTCCTGGGGAGTTCTTATGTCGTTTTAAAAATAGTATATAATGTTGGTTTATTCATAGCATGTCACGTAGTTCCTTATTTGTCTTAGCATTTTCTTTATTTCATGGGAGACTTTTCAAAATAAATTTGATTCTTACGATTCCCATGCCAGTTGTATTTTATTTTCTTTTACACTGTGCATGTCATACTTAAAACCAATAAAGCTCAATATGAGAATTAAATATCAAATTGTTCTTGACTTTATGTTTATATAATATTGTCTTGTATATGAATATGTTTATATAATATTGTCTTGTATATGAAGTACACGTGGACATCGTTCCATTTCGTAAGTTAAACGTATATTTTGTAATTTTTATCAATACTAATTAAGGTTCTCCTCCTTCAGACATATGTGACATTAGCCGAGTTACCTATCCTGTTTAGACCCTTTGGTTTTATTGCTCCCAAACACTTATTTTATTTGATTTTCCAATCTTTGGATGTTGACGGCACCTGATGAAGGTTATTACAGGAACGAGTCGTGTGCACTAAATTAGATATCTACGTTTTTATTTTCATTTACGGTTAGTTGTCTTCGAACATGTAGAATGCCGATATACCGGTATTTACAACATATAACTGAGAATAGCTAATATTTATCAATACTAATTGAGGTGCTCCTTCCTCAACACAGGTGACCATAGCTGGGTTTGGCTATCCTGTTTAGATCCGTTGGGCTTAAACAGAATAGCCAAATCTGCTAAGGTTACCTATGCCTTAGTGGAGCAGGAACTGTTTACCCCTCCGGAGCACCTGAGGCCATCCCCGGTTTTTAGTGGGGTTCGTGTTACTCGATCTTTAGTTTTATGTATGTTTTGTCGATCGTTGTTTGTCCTTTTGTACTTTTTCTTTTGGCCATTGTGTTGTCTGTTCTTTGATATACTGTTTCTGATTGCCCCTTCCGTATCTTTTAGCCATTGTGTTGTCTGTTCTTTGATATACTGTTTCTGATTGCCCCTTCCGTATCTTCAAACTCTTCTTAAAGAGATTGCCCTTAATATTACACACAAAGTTACATTAATTTGCTTTTTGTCTGGTTACTTTCTTGGTGTGATCTTGCTTGTTCCTTTATCTGTAATTGATATACTCAATTTGGTTCACAACAAAACCAATGGGCGTAAACAGGATAGGCGAAATCGGTCATAGTCACCTGAGGGAGGAGAACTTTAGTTCAAATAATACAATGTAAGTATATTAATTAGGAAATGTAGATTTCAATGATAAATATATCTAATAAACAGTTGGAATAACGAATGTATACGTAACATCAGTAGGTTTCATCTTCAATTTGTTCTTGGTGAGAGTTGACCCAAATGGTTAACAGCTAAGTCTTTTCATTGAATAACCGATTGTTATAAATACAATATGAATACACCAGACATCAGGAAAGAAGCTCATAATAAACGGAAACGTCTTCAGGGAGACTTTGATACGACGCGTGGCGAACATAAAATTAATAATGTACTTTATTTACACAAGGCTTCAATGATCTGGTGTAAATGGTTGACTTATCATTTGCTGGAATCATGTGATCCTACCATTTGTTTCCCTGTATGACTTATTTAGTGGTAACACAGGCATGTGTCGTGGTCGTATGATTATCCTATTTGTTTAAACAAAGCAATAATACAGTTATAAGATAAGTTTTAAGATACCATGAGGGGTAATCACAGGCCGTATATCGTAGATTTTAATTTTGATTTTTGCTGTTTTAACGCCACTTTCAACAATATTTCAGCTATATCATGGCGACCAGTTTTAGTGGTGGAGGAAGCCGGAGAGAACCACCTACCATGGGTAAACAACTGGTAAACTTTATCACTTGCGGTTGCGAGTCGAGTGCACCCTTTTTTGTAATTTACAAAGCCGGGTACGAACCCACGTCGTATTGGTGATAGGCTTGTATGCGTTGTTTTGGAATCCAACGACCTAGCTCATTGAGCCACCCGGGCCCCCTATATCATAGAAGGAGAAGAAATAAACGTTAGAGAAGGCCGAAAAATGGACAATCAAGAGAAACAGGCAACATAGGGCACATAAAACGTAGACAAACAAAATAAAAACACAAAGCAAATAAGACACGGTCCCTTCTGTAAACATCTGGAGGTAAAGACGAACCGAACATAGTTGTTATACAGAAATCGTAACGGACAATATAACGCTGAGCTCAGCACGTAAAGACACATAATTAGAACAACACATCTATTTAAAGAGATGAGCAACATAATGACCAAAAGAACGAGGTCAAAGGGACAAACGATGGTCGATAAAATACAAAAGGTATCATACAGGTAACAGATTTAGCAGCACGAACACCACTGAAAAACCTGGATGATTTTCGACCATCATTGTTGGAATTTGCCCATTATGTATAATTATGGTACAATTTGAATAAAAAAAAACATCTAAAAATGAGACAAAACTTCAATTATTTCAATGATCATCTGGAAAGTACAATTTATAAAGCAGTAATTTCTATTTATCACAGAGTTGATACCACGTGTTAGACCCAAAAGTACTTATTACAACAACAAATTTCTCATTAAATTGTCCATGGCACGGGGTCTTCCTAATCTTAGACGATTGTCTACTTTGCCAGCTTCTCTAAATCTTGTGATAATGTCTGATATTGTAGATCTCGGCTGCTGCAATACTATTGCAATATCTGATACTTGTTCTCCGTTCTTAAACATATCTACGGCAACCTTTTTACAAATCCGGTGACATCTCTGTCCCTTTTCACCCCATAATCTTTGGTATACAAAAGCATACACAAACACGCAGTAGACGTCACTCTCACGAGTGTGGTGACGTCACTACACATAAGTTTATTTATAAAAGAAATCATGGTTTTCCCTTGACGTTGTAATAAATAAACAATGTCGGCTTTTCTTTGACGGAGATTTTTATTTTTCATATTACCGACGCAATATTTGACGAATACTTTTGGCCACCCACTGTATATCGATATGTCACAGGTTGCTTTTTGTAGAACTTCCATGTGAGGAGCAATTAATATATGTATGAGGACTAAAAAAAGAAAGCTTAAACAGTGTTGGTCTATCAATCCCATCAATATCAGCAAAACTAACAATCACCTTTCATCTTAACTGCACTCACTGATCACAAAAAAGACCATGACATATGACGTTAGAAATGAAGGTCTCATCTTGGGATAGGCACAAACATGTGGCGAGGTTGAACGGTTTAATCGGATCCAAACCCGCCCTCTTGATAACTGGTTCTCCAACGGTAATGCATATAAATAAATGATAGAAAACATGCACATATACGCTTCAACTGAAAAAGACCACATACCACCAAATAAACGAAGGACAAGATAAACATAGACAGTACGATAGCAGGGTCAATCATTGGGTGGAAACATTGCTAGAACGAAGGACAAGATAAACATAGACAGTACGATAGCAGGGTCAAGCATTGGGTGGAAACATTGCTAGAACGAAGGACAAAATAAACATAGACAGTACGATAACAGGGTCAAACATTGGGTGGAAACATTGATAGAACGAAGGACAAGATAAACATAGACAGTACGATACCAGGGTCAAGCATTGGGTGGAGACATTGATAGAATGAAGGACAAGATAAACATAGACAGTACGATACCAGGGTCAAGCATTGGGTGGAAACATTGATAGAATGAAGGACAAGATAAACATAGACAGTACGATAGCAGGGTCAAGCATTGGGTGGAAATATTGATAGAATGAAGGACAAGATAAACATAGACAGTACGATACCAGGGTCAAGCATTGGGTGGAGACATTGATAGAGTGAAGGACAAGATAAACATAGACAGTACGATAGCAGGGTCAAGCATTGGGTGGAAACATTGCTAGAACGAAGGACAAGATAAACATAGACAGTACGATAGCAGGGTCAAACATTGGGTGGAAACATTGATAGAATGAAGGACAAGATAAACATAGACAGTACGATACCAGGGTCAAACATTGGGTGGAAACATTGATAGAACGAAGGACAAGATAAACATAGACAGTACGATAGCAGGGTCAATCATTGGGTGGAAACATTGATAGACAAGTTTTGTAACTTAACAATCGTTTCCTTCTTAAGCTTACTTCAGAACATCTGAAAATTATTCGTTCATATGGCTATCTAATAATAAATCAATCGTAAGTATGCCTATTGTAAATATTGGGGAAGTACAGATCATTTGACTATCAAATAGTCTGATGAGCACATAACTGAATACTTAATTATATGGTTTTCTAACATTACTGTACCTAGTGAAGGTTATTCCAGAAGCGCGTTCTGCGAACTGAATTTGATATCTACGTTTTTACTGACAAATACAATGTCACTTAGGCTCCACACTATTTGTTAAAACTGGAAGGAATTTGATTTGATTGATTTGATTTTTTTGTGTCTAAGCGCCACTTTTAGCAATATTTCAGCAATAGCATCGCTACAAGTTTTAATCGTATCACGTACGTTTGCACGCACCCAAAACCCTTCCACCCACCCACCTAATTTTAACTAAGTATATCAATACGATATCCCAGCATGACAACTGAATACGCATGGTCACAAACTGTTGAGCTACACAAATTTTCCATCTGCTGTATAATAACATTTCATAACAATGATATATTGTATGATTATTGGTTGACACATTATATGTAGTTAGATAAGCAGGACAGGAAATCTATATGTATCACCGTTTTCCTTGAAAACTACCGGAATGTTGTAGGGATAACGAAAGTAAATTAATCTTTCAATATGTTATAACGTGAGGACATTCAGTTGGGAGTAACTTAGAATATATTTGTAAGACAATATCATGAATACAACATCTAACATGTCATTATCAATGTCCCTATAAGCAAATGTTATGCATATATATATATATATATTTGTTTTTATTTAGAAGTTACCCCTTTACAATGGGGGCGCCAACCACCAGGGTAGAAGCAGTGGCGCGTCTCAGTAGTTAATAAATACAAATTATATACAATAAAATGATAATTATACATAAAAGAAAGTTCATATCTTAAAATGCATAAGACAACAACACACTACATAAGACATTAAAGAACAATGTTAGAATAAAACATGATTAAGATAAGTTATTTAATATTTCAGATCTAAGCTTAAAACATTCATTCAGAAAGATTTTTCCATGAACATCATAAAATATTCCAAATTCATTGCTAAAAGCATAACCAATATCACCAATTAAAAACTGAAGTTTGGCACTAGACGACAGCTCCATAAATTTAAGACCAAATTTCTGATTTTCGACGAAACTATCAAAAACTTTAAAGAACTCGTGACGGATAGACGAAAAGGTAGGGCAATGTAACAGAAAATGTTCTAGATCTTCATATGTGTCCGTTTTACATAAGGGGCAAGTCATTTCCCCAGAGAGATTCATTCTACTCAAATATTTTTGTAGAGGTATAGTTTTTGTTCTCGCAAGTAATTTTAATCTAGATGCTTTAAAATCGTTTAGGTTATCTAGATAAACTTGTTTACCTTGCTTTATATAGAAGTACTGGTAGAGATCTAAGCTACTCTTATTAGTTACGTCCAGGAGGAGTCTATCTCTAGTAATAGAGCCATACTTACGACTGAAATTTTGGTTGGTGGGGTCAGAACCCATACATATAGATTGTATTTCGCTTACATAGTTCCAAAACATATTTAGCATAAACATTAATCAACGACATCAAGCAAAAGTCGAACTGTTTTTATCGAATACATACCAACTAATTACACAAAAATATTCATATTGTATTCTGAAAAATATATACCTGACTGGGATCCGGAGAAATACTCACAGATCGGTAGCAATATCCTTTCAGTTTTGAAAACAATTACCCCCCCCCCTAAAATTTACCCGGTGCGGAATTGCACAAAACGTTCTGGGATTTTTCTGCGTTTCCTGGCTAAGCGAGTTTGACAACGGACTGTGCGCGGGAGATGGGACTATGAAAACGTGAAGGAATGTGTTTCATAATACTCCGAAACTGGCGTTTTACTTTTGTATTTTTTTCAAATATTTTACCCCAAAGTAATAAGTCAGTGAGTGATTGTTGTTTAAAACCAACTTATCGATTTTTCAGCTATATCATGGCGAGAACAAGTTAATATTCAATGACCCTGACAAAAACTGAATAATTCCACCAATAACAACAAAACTATGTTTGTTTGTTTGTTTGTTTAATGGTGTGTAATGCCACTTTCAACAATATTTCAGTTATATCATGGAGGTCAGCTTTATTGGTGGAGGACCCAGAGAAAACCACCAACTTGTCGCAAGTCATTTACACACTTTATCACAAAATGTTGTACACCTAGCCCTGATCGAGATTCGAACTCACAACATCAGTGGTGATAGGCATAGGTAATTGTAAATTAAACTACCATATGATCACGACCACGACGGCCCCGCAACAAAACTAACTATCGTCTCTCGCCTGAAATCATTGTAAACAACCAACCACACCACTCATATGAATGTCCTGGTTTGGGACAGTCACACAAGTTTGGCGGAGTTGAACCAACTGATTCCAACCTTCCCCTCAAGTTGTTAATAATTTGATATCCAGCTACATTACAGATATTAACAAACAATTAAAAAAACCTGCACAGGTTCAATTCAAGCTGAACAGGTTCAATTCAAGCTGAACAGATTCAATTCAAGCTGAACAGGTTCAATTGAAGCTGAACAGATTCAATTCAAGCTGAACAGATTCAATTCAAGCTGAACAGGTTCAATTCAAGCTGAACAGGTTCAATTCAAGCTGAACAGATTCAATTCAAGCTGAACAGGTTCAATTCAAGCTGAACAGGTTCAATTCAAGCTGAACAGGTTCAATTCAAGCTGAACAGGTTCCATTCAAGCTGAACAGGTTCCATTCAAGCTGAACAGGTTCAATTCAAGCTGAACAGGTTCAATTCAAGCTGAACAGATTCAATTCAACTAAAAAGTACAACACACTATCATAATAATGAGTGAGTGATTGATTGTTGTTTAACGCCAATTCAACTTTCATCCATATTGCGGCGAGAACAAGTTAATTTTCAATGAGATGATGATGAGGTCCGCTTTGTTTTAGACCAACACGCTGAGTTGGATATTTATAAAGGTAGCACGCTGAAGCAACAGTCCGCGGTGAGAAATGTCGCTCCACTCGGACACAGTATTCTGATTCCGAACCAACCAGTCTTTGCTCTTTCTCCTTAAAATTACGTGCTTAGCGGAGAAGCAACAAACATAAATTGTATAGTCTTTGGTTTGACCCGACCGGGGCTCGAACTCACGATCTACCGCACTCGAGGCGAGCACGCCATCGATGCCGTTCTACAATAATGAAGAACACCATAGTCATGGACAGTAAAATAGTACTAGCGTCAGCGAGTCCTCGTAGTTAACCGACTAATAGCTAAGAAGGTAGAATCTGTCGCGTAAAGACCATTCCAAATTCTTACTGATACACAAAAAACATGAATGAGAAATACATCTTTTGATCATATCTCATGCTTGTAGAACATTGTACCTCTATTAATACAACATCTTTATGGTGATAATAAAATTCAGTGAACGTTTTCAAGAACTTGTGAAAATGGTTTCCTTGCGATATTATGGTCATAAAAGCATGACATATATTACAACTCCAAGCAAGACGAACCAACTGCAACATGAATGCATTTTTATCCTCTTTTGATCTTTTTATGGTTAATATACCAGAATGTAAGCAAGAACTCTGAATTATGAAATAATTCACACAGATATGCGATTTAAATCTGGGCTGTACTTTTATTTCTCTCCGTGAATCGTGCTGATCCTCCGTGAATCGTACTAATCAACGACATAGATGCAGGGCCGTCTTAACAGCATTATAGGCACCCTGGCAAAACAGTGCACTGGGGCCCCAACCTACACAATTGTACTCGCAGGAATAAAAATTTAAATATTTATTGTATTGGTACTACTAACATAATCAGTGTTTAAGCATTAAATAACATGCGTACACTACATATCATAGATTAGAATGGGTCCCTATGGTCGTACACAACATATCATAGATTAGAATGAGTCCCTATGGTCGTACACAACATAGATTAGAATGGGTCCCTATACTCGTGGGCCCCGGACAACTGCCCAGCGTGCCCACGTGTAAGACGGTACTGACTATAGATGTAGATGTACCCACGTGTAAGACGGTACTGACTATAGATGTAGATGTACCCACGTGTAAGACGGCACTGACTATAGATGTAGATGTACCCACGTGTAAGACGACACTGACTATAGATGTAGATGTACCCACGTGTAAGACGGTACTGACTATATGTAGATGTACCCACGTGTAAGACGGTACTGACTATAGATGTGATATTACATTGCTTCATTTATACCACGGTTTTCCGAGTTAAACAATTCATGCTTCGCGTTCGATTGTTTTAAGGGGCCCGGGTGGCTCAATGAGTTAGGTAGTTGTAAGGCCCGGGTGGCTCAATGAATTAGGTAGTTGGATTACCTGACAACTCATACAAGCATATCACCAATACGGCGTGGGTTCGTGACCGGCTTTTTAAATTACAAAAAGGGTGCACTCGACTCTCAGCCACAAGTAATAAAAGTTTACCAGTTGCTTGCCCATGATCGGTGGTCCTATCTTCCACCACCACTAAACTGGTCGCCATTATATTGCTGAAAGTGGTGTTAAACACCAAAAATCAATCAAATCGGTTGTTTAACGTTTAACTCAGAAAACTGGTGTAAATATTACTTGACACATTATTGGTAGTATCCTATAGAATTATTTATTTTATATCATGCTTTATAAGCTACAATGTACTATTTCTTGTTTATGTCGAACTGGTCTTGGAGACGAATTTCATTAAATATGTTTGTCCAATTGTGATGAAGTGAAATTTTTAAGACAAACAATATCCTTAGGTATTATTTAGAATATTCTCGTGTCAGCAAACTGCACCTAATGTTAACTTATTGTAATAAAACAGTGTTGACTTACTTGTCGATCTTATCAAAAATGTTGAACCTCTCCTGAAATACATCCAATATTCACTGGCGGTTGGCCGATGCCCGTAACTGTAGTTACGGTCAGCCCAACATGGCGAACGATGATTCTGGTAAGTTCAATAAATGCTTTTATTAACTATGTTATGTCTTAAATCATGATTAATAATACATGTTTTGCATCAGTCAATATTTCCAACGACGAATGCATAAATTAGAACAACACATTATTCACACAAGGATTAAAAACCGGGAAACAAAAATTGACAATGATGCCCGTAACTGAAAATTAGGATGACCGTAACTTGCAACTTATTGTTCACAAGAGATGCCCGTAACTGGCATATGATACCCGTAACTGGCATAAGATGCCCGTAACTGGCGGATGATACCCGTAACTTGCCGACAATTCTTGTAACTTATTAATTGACATGCAGACATTAAATTCCGAGAAATCTCGGTTACCACAAGTACGAACCTCCACAAAAACCAAGGGTATCATCAGGTGCTCCGGAAGTGTAAGCATGATCTGCTCCACGTGTGGCACCCGCATACTGCAAGTGGAAAATCCGGTAAGGAGTCAAATTCGGTGTGTCTGTCCGCTTGTAAATAATGAATCTACTGAAGGATGTCTAACTTCATTTGTGAGAAAGAGAGGCGATTTGGAATCCCAGAAGCAGATGTAGCTTAGCGACCACTTTTAGAATATAAAAAAATGTTATTACTCTAATAAAATGTTTGCTTTTCTTTGAACCACTGTCAAAACCACTGTAGCCTGTTGCCGCTATCACTCCTAGCTTTGGGTATTGTTAACATGACTTGTTTGTCTGATAAAGTTTGGCAGTTGCTTGCCTAAGGTCGACGGGATTCTCCGGTTTCCTCCGCCACTTTAACAGGTCGTCACGATGTGACTAATACTACAGAAAGTGACGTGAACCTTATCTAATCAATCAATAAATATTTTGGACCCAATAACTTGTAATATTATGATAGATGTTTCTTTTTTTCAATTACGAATTCTCACCAAAGTTTGTATCAAGAATAGCCCAACAATTCGGTTTATAGACAAAATGGAAATATAATGTTCAAGTGCTGACATTCAATCCAATCCAAGGCAAAATGAAAATTACAAAACAAAGCAAAATATATATATTTTGTTATCTATTTTTAAATGACCAAAAATTCAAGTTACATACATGACTTATGCACAGATCTCTGGTGCCTGGTCAAATTGCACTTATACTTGAATACTGTTCTACATAATGGACAATAAAAACGTTTCATGTCATGATCTGTTTCAATGTGTCGCCTCAAATTTTTCTCATATTTAAAAACCTTGTCACATTTCTCACATGTATATTCTCTGTTCTCATGGACTGGTGCGAAATGTGCTTTGAAGTCCTTCTTGTGAGTGTACCTAAAGTTACAACTGTCACATTTGTATTCCTTTACCTATCAAAAAACAAAATAGAGAACATGTATACTGCGTTTGATTAAACATTTTTTTCTTCCTGTCTGAAAATGGAGATTTACAATCTCGGTACTTTGAATCAATACTGAATCAATATCTTTATAGTTTAAACTAATAAACCTGAGATTGAAATCTGAAGGATAGTACATGTATTTATTATAAAGACCGTGTAACTCCATAAGAAGTGTAGTGGAGAGCAGTCTATGGCGTCCAAAAAAGACATACATACAGACCGGCATACATGCAACAAATGAAACAATTACTACATCAAAGATAAATTATTATAAAAGTAATTTAATATGTAAAGTTGCAGATAAATCAATTAAATAGAAAAGAGTTTTTATGTTCAAACAACCATGAAAATGAGGTCAAGGTAAAATCCCATATGGCAGACTGACATGTACTACCCTATACCAACCC
>MJUT01002218.1:70565-80927 GCA_002080005.1 Gigantidas platifrons | reverse complement strand
AGAAACGCAGGGTCAACATTTTAGGTGATTTAATATTTTTATTCGAATGTTTTTTTCAATATGAATACATAAGGATAAAAACACAATTTAACAGTACCCCCCAATATGTTAAAGTGAAATCGATTAACTCGTCAATATCTCGTATGCCCCCCCCCCTCTCGCGCATCTGTTACAGCCCTGATTCGCCTGTGCATGGAGTTCATCAGAGCATTTATCCTTCTCATGGAGATATTATCCCACTCTTCCAACAAGGCAGTCCTTAATTGGTCGAGAGTAGCGGGGACATCGGAATTCCCCCTTACTCTCCTGTCCATTTCGTCCCATAGATATTCGATTGGGGACAAATCTGGACTGTATGGAGGCCAATCGAGTGGGTTAATGTTACGATTTCCGAGAAAATCTTGACAAACTATGGCTACATGGGGCCGGGCGTTATCATGCTGGAAAATTGGGTGATGCTGTTGCACAAATGGAACTGCAACCGGCCGGATGATTTCATCCCTATATATTACTCCTGTTAAATTAACGGCTATCACAATCAACGGCGACTTTAACCCGTGAGATATTCCTCCCCAGACCATAAGCAAGCCATCCCCAAACCTATCCCTCTCAAGAACGCAAGCGTCGGCAAAGCGTTCCCCTTGACCTGGCTTGGTAAAGGTATTTCTGTAAGCAGTGGATGGGTTAAACTTTTAATAAAATGGTGTGGTCATGTATTAAGTATAATCGACACATCAGTAACATACCAACCATCACTTATAATTGGGCGAGCAGCGTTGTTTTTAAGAACGACGAGTCATAATCTTGAAAAGTATACAAGCACATTATATATTTATTCTTCGCGAAACATAATGTCTTTCTTTATAAACTAAATAATGAAAGCTGAAGATAAATTGGTCTTACGTTCACAATGGTTTCCACTGTAACCTTTGAGACATATACAGCGGTAGCCATCAACCTCATTTCTACAGACACCACCGTTCTTGCATGGTTCACTATTATCACAAGGTGCCTCTGTCAAACAAAGCAAAACAAAATTATCGAACATCGTTTCGTAATATCCAATATAAAGAGTTTAAAGATACCAAAGAGGTAATCAGAAAACTTTAAATCGAAGAACGACAGACAAGACAATGGCCAAAATAAGAAAGCACAAACAAAAAGCATAAAACAAATGCTCGTGTAACACGAATCCCAGTAACACCGGGTTAATCTAGTTACAAACTCGTGATAGTTTGTTGTCATATACGAGCTGAATACTAGTACGAATAAGTGATGATGTATGGTACATTGTTTGTACTTACAAAAACCGAGACTTTCTGAAAGCTTTATTATATTCAGTGAACTTTATTTTGTATCCAACAGTTAAGAAAATATATAAGATTGAAAATACCAATGGGGTAGACAGAAGTTCTACGTCTACAGACAGATAATACAATGGTCAAAAAGACAAAAGGGCAAAAGGGCAAAAAACAACTACACGTCGTAGCCCTGGAGCCGATATCCGGGTCTTTCGGGATGATAACAGTCCTGATATGGAAAAATGCATGCAGTAATCTATTTATTACATAATGATTTAATTTGAAAATATTCATTGGATGAAAAGCTGTCACATGACATTCTGTAAATTCTGATATTGTTTGATTAAAAACCACATCGACTCGCTTTCACTTTCACTTTCCATTACATTATGCATGACGTCATACTGACTTGATTAAAAGCCATATCGACTCGCTTTCACTTTCACTTTGACTTGTTATGTAATAAAACAATTACAGTCTTTTGTAGAGGTCGATATGAGTTTTTATGGACCTAAGAAATCAATATTGACCTCAGTCGTAGTCTCATATCGACCTCTACAAAAGACTATAATTGTATAGTATCATATATTTCAATATTGACCTAAAAAGAACAAAATTAACTTCCCACACAGACACCAAACGTATGGATATGAGTGATCGACATCGGTTGAGGGATGCTAATATACAATTATAGTCTTTTGTTGTGGTCAATACGAGTTTTTATGGACCTTAAAATCGATATTTAGGCTGAGGTGAATATTGATTTCTAAGGTTCATAAAAACTCGTATTGACCGATACAAAAGACTGTAATTGTTTTATTACATTAAAATGAAAAGTGAAGGTGAAACCAAGTCAATCTGAAATTAATCACTTCATTATGACGTCATACATAATGCAATGGAAAGTGAAAGTGAAAGCATATCAAATTTTACGGAATGTCAGGTGACAGCATGATAGCCAATACAATTGTTCAAATAAAATCATTATGTAATAACAGTAGTGATAAGCAAACAAACAAACAAACAAACAAATTCTTTATGATATGGAAAAAGGCATGCATTAATTTATTTATCACATATTTCAACATAGAATTAAAAAGAACAAAATTAACTTCCCACAAAGACACCAAACTTATGGATATGTTTAAATAATACCAACAAATCTTTCCGATGTGGCACTTCCGGTGTTTACGCATGGGCAAACATGACGTTATTACTTATAAATATGCGGGGGAAAAAAACTAAAATCAAACTGTGTATCATATCAAAAGAGAGATAACTCCACAAAAATATATGGTATAATGAAAACTTACATAGTGCTTGTTTTAATGTTATCAGTGTAATTATCTATTTATAGATGTAGTCATAACTACAACTCACCAACTTGTATACAAATATGCTGCATATTAAATGCTGGTACACAATGTTCTTTAATCTTACATGGATTTGGAGTGCATCCATCCGTGTCCTACAATTAATGACATGCGAAAGTCAATATGTTTTTGATGAACACGCATTTTACGAGTTAATAATTAATATAACATTGTACACTCCTTTTCAAGATGAATTGATGTTTAAATTTGAAATAAAATCCCTGATGACTTCATAGACTCATGATACCACAGGGGCTTGAATCGCTTTCATAGAGGTCACGCGGCCTATATACCCTATATACTAACAAGGAATGTAACGACCAACGTAGCCAAGTCACTACCAGTTCTGTTTCAGGCTTGAAAAAAATATTAAAAAATCACACATTCAAACAATCTTTGTTGACATTCGCTAGCATATTGATTTATCTTTCCGACGAGACATAATTTTTCACAACTAATTCACTCTAGAAGTCAGAGCACCCCTGCAAACTTGAAACTTTGCTCCAAAATAGGTCACCAACGTTTTGCTCGGACACAGTCAACGGTAAAACTCCCAAGAGTAAAGAGCACAATTGCGGACAATATCCGCATAAATCCTGACTGTCGTAATACCTATGAACGCCTTCGACTCAACTATCACCAGAACAGTTCACATAGTGCAGACGAAAAGCAGTAACTCACGTTTTACAGTCCGGTATAAATCCTTTCAAATGTTGGAAGCCATTGTTAAAAATACACAGCAGCAAATGAAAATTATCTGTCATCTGATTGGTTAATATTTCTCACGACACGCCCACATTCTGATAACGCTTGAAATATATGCTTTAAAAAAAATTCAGTGAGAATTACTTTTAGAAGTAATTTTATATGATTATAATATACCTAAAAATCATTTACAATATTTCTTATATGTTACGAATAAGTAAAAACACTTACCCTGCCGTGAGAAATATTAACCAATCAGATGACAGATTTCATTTGCTGCTATGTATTTTAACAATGGCTTCCAACATTTGAAAGGATTTATACCGGACTGTAAAACGTGAGTTACTGCTTTTCGTCTGCACTATGTGAACTGTTCTGGTGATAGTTGAGTCGAAGGCGTTCATAGGTATTTACGACAGTCAGGATTTATGCGGATATTGTCCGCAATTGTGCTCTTTACTCTTGGGAGTTTTACCGTTGACTGTGTCCGAGCAAAACGTTGGTGACCTATTTTGGAGCAAAGTTTCAAGTTTGCAGGGGTGCTCTGACTTCTAGAGTGAAGCAGTTGTGAAAAATTATGTCTCGTCGGAAAGATAAATCAATATGCTAGCGAATGTCAACAAAGATTGTTTGAATGTGTGATTTTTTAATATTTTTTTCAAGCCTGAAACAGAACTGGTAGTGACTTGGCTACGTTGGTCGTTACATCCCTTGTTAGTATATAGGGTATATAGGCCGCGTGACCTCTATGAAAGCGATTGAAGCCCCTGTGCATGATACATAATACATTTCTCTGACGTCCACACTATTGTTCGAACAGTGGATTATTTTTAAGAATCTACAGTTTATTCTTTTGTTCTTAAATATATGAACTTTAACCTTTTACTATATTAGGCTTAAAAACGTGTATTACTTATTTTGGGACTTAATAAATTCTATTATTAGTATATATAACTGTTGATAGTAAGCTTTGTTAAAAAAATATCTACAGTTTGCTTTAAAAAAGGCAATTGATCAATATATACAAGACACGATACAAGTATTTGAGTTCTGGCATAATTTATGTTCAGAACTGACGAGTATTCTCGCAATGCAAAAACAACCAACGAACCGACCGCAACTTAACAAATCAGACAGACCACAGGTAAACATTTGGGACACTTGAAAGACCTTGAAATATCTAAGCATAAACGATTCTATTCACTTGAAAGACCTTGGAATATCTAAATATAAACGAGAATCGAAAGCACGGATGCCGATAAAATTGTGTTGTTTATTTTTTTGTTAATTGTGGCTTATTTAGCTTTCTGAACATTAAAAAGGTAAGCATATAAAATGAAAACACTGTTGCAGATAGAAATGTATTATGTGAGAGAATACACTCCAACTTGTAGATTCTTAAAAATAATCAACTCGACCCTAACGGGTCTCGTTGATTATTTTTAAGAATCTACAGTTGGAGTGTATTCTCCACTACATAATATGTTATTTTTGATATTGGAAAATCATTACGATAACTTGTTATGAAATATTATATTAAAACAGCCTAAAAAAGGATTGTATAAATAAATATACTGATGAAAATACTGATAGTCAACAATTCCTCCATTATCAAGAAAACGAAGAATCACATATCAGCTTCAAATCACCAGTCACCACATATGACGCTAGTAATCAAGATCTAGGACAGGGATATCAAAGAAACAGGATTGAAGAGGATAATTGAATCCCCATGTGTCGGTATCGTCTGCATAGCTTTAGTGGTGATTGCACAAATTCATATAATCCTAAATAATACACGATAACAACGTGATAATTATAATTATATTTGAAATTTTCCAAAATGATCGACATTTCTAGCGGTTCAGTGGTGTATGCAATTCTAATGTTTTGCTTCTCTACTAAGAACACAACATTAAGAAAAAAAGAAAGAGCACGGACTGGTTGGTACGGAATCGTGATAATGTGTCCAATTGGAGCGACCATTTCTATCTGCGTACTGTTGTTTCAGTGAGCGAGCGCTATAAAAATATATTTAAGCGTATTGGTCTAGCACAAAGCAGACACCTTTATTATAAAATACAACTGGTTCTTGCCATGATATTTGGCGTTAAACAATATCACTTACGCACTCCAGAGAACTCAAATATGTCTTGAATATTCTCGACAAACTATAACTTGTTTGGTTTGGTTTATGGTGTTTAACGCCACTTTCAACAATAGTTCAGCTATATCGTGGCAGTCAGTTTTATTGGTGGAGGAAACCGGAGTACCCGGAGAAAACCATCGACCTGTCGCAAGTCATTGACAAACGTTATCACATAATGTTGTATCGAGTACACCTCGCCATGAACGGGGTTCGATCTCGCAACTTTAGTGGTGATAAGCATTGATTTCACAGGTAGTTGTATATAAGCTCCTTAATACTGCCTAAATAGTCTCGATATAAGCATGACATTCTCAACATTATCTGAATTAATTTACAGAATAGTGTCTACTTAGACTTGCATCTTGGCATTCTGAAAAGGTTCGATATTTGCAACAATTTCTGAATAGACTCTACCGTAATTTCGATATTATTCATGTCTGAATAGTCTTGACTTTCTCGACATTGTCCGACCTTTCTTGTAATGTTAAATATTCACACACGAACTTTCTTAATTTTACATATACCAGAGCAGAGATTCTGAAGTGTATATTGTTATAGTACTCAATCATTTAATGTGGACAAGTACTTGTTTCATTTATTCAAAATGGATAAATCCTTAATATCACCAATTGATGAATAGACAGTCGAAATAGTTGGATCACATTTTATTATTAAAATTCATGAAATAATAATTACAGTATGTGTTCATTTCATTTAGAACGCTCCATGTGATTGGTCAAAAGATTGACATGAGAAATCGGAATTGCAGCTGCACCAGTCAATGCAACACACATCCATTCAGTCACGCCCACATCCGGAAGCTATTACTAATTACACATAATAACAACAAATGAATGGTAGAATAATAAAACAGCAATATATTCAATTGTATGATGATGGTGGAGACATGTAATTATAATGTATAAGAAGAGCATGAAGATACCAAAGAGATAATACAAATCTGTATATGGAAGAAAGACGGACAACATAATGGCCAAAAGAAAAGATACAAATGGACATACATAGAAAACATAGAAAATGTACATATAAAACTAAAGATCGAGTAACACGCAACCCACTCAAAACCGGGGGTGAACTCAGATGCTCCGGAAGGGTAAGCAGTTCCTGCTCTACTAGTGGCATCCGTTGTGTTAATCTAATTTTTAATGCAATTTGTGCAGTTTTATAGGATCATGCAAAATGTACTTCAGTACCTAAGCCCATAGAAAGTGTTGAGCGAATGGACAATCCTGAAAGAATGTATACCTGGATTTCTAACTTCAGCTGTCGTGGTGAATGTTCGTTTTGTTGATATTCGTTGAATTGCTTACCTTTAGTGTTTAAAAGTTATTTTTATAAAAGAGCAAACGATCTGACAATCTTAAAAGATCTAACATGTTCACTAAATCTCTGGAATGGTCTTGTTTCGTATCTATTACAATCAGCCATCATTGAATAACAATTCCAAAACTGAGTTACAAAAACGATTAGTAATGACATATCTAACAAACATTAGAGAAAACCGAAGGGGAAATAACAAATGGCTTATCCAGAGAAACTGGCAACATATGGTACACAAGACGAACAAAAACACAACACAATATGTGTTGGACATCACTATACGCAAACAAACAGACAACGTAAATACGACACGAGTTCCCACCCTTTTACAAACAACTAAAATAAAGACGAACCAATCATCGTTGTTATTCTGAAATCGTAATGGACATTACAACGCGGAACTCAGAACGCAAAGACACATAATAGTAGAATGTAAAACTAATAAAGCAACACAAACACCATGACTATAGTCAGCTGGGAGACTGAAGTGATGTACGGATTACCAAATAGGTCAATTAATAACTTAAATTTGCGCGTATAATCCATTATTATTTTGGACAGGAGGAGAAAACATGGACAAAATAAATGCAAAACAGAGACTTACCTCATAGTTTGTAGGTTATTAACTTTCTGGTTTTTGTGGGGGTCGCCAAACAAAGATACTTATTTAAGCAACACAATATATATATATATATATATTAAACATAAACTAAAAGGAACGCCCCAAAGGTAAAGGAACGCTCCAAACGTAAAGGAACGCCACAAAGGTAAAGGAACGCCCCAAACGTAAAGGAACGCCCCAAAGGTAAAGGAACGCTCCAAACGTAAAGGAACGCCACACAGGTAAAGGAACGCTCCAAACGTAAAGGAACGCCACAAAGGTAAAGGAACGCCACAAAGGTAAAGCAACTACAATGAAAATAACAATTAACAACCTGTTTACCATCATTCAACTAATAATTAACATTCAGACAGATAAAAAAAATGAAACAAATGTTACCTTTTTCCAAGAATGTATTTTAGTATAGAACGAGCCTAGTCTGTGTGAGGGATTATTTTCAGGATAAGTTTCTATCAACAATTCACACGACAGTTTGTCTCTCCTGTAGTTCACAGCATTACATCCAGTAAACAGCATGCAATCCCCCACACACATCCTAGGACCTACGTTGTCATAGGCTAAGATAACATGTGTGTCCATATACTTATCTTTATGAAACTCCCCACTTGTAATGTTCTCACGAACTGCTGAGATAATCCTGTTCATACAAAACATAAGAAACACAGACGCTAAAAAGTGACTGCTACACATGTTCATGAGCAGGATACAATTTCCATTTACTCGTTTTATTCGTCTATATCAGCATTACAACAGGATCTATATGAAATGATCAAATTGAAACACAACTATTTAGTTGGAAATTTTATATTAATAATTCAGTTAAATCATAAATTTATATTAAAATATAACAATATACATTTTGTACTATTGTCATGTTCATTTAGTCATGACGTAGTATTGATAAAATTGTGCTTAATTATTAACGAGTTGCTTTTGTTTAAAAGTAATTGTAAACTTGTCAATTCAGATCTGTGCATGATAAAATTATATTTTTAATTTTGTCAGCAAAGTTAATTGATTGTTTCCTGCAATTATTTAAAAAAAAAAACACTACACAAAAAACTAAAGTACAAACTCCACTAAAAACCTATGTTGAACTTAGGTGCTCCAAACAGGTACGCAATTCCTGCTTCACTAGTGGCACACGTCGTGTTACTCATGTTACAAGCAAGTAAATATATCATGTATGAGAACAGGACTGAATTGTTATTACGACAGACATACCCATGGTTATTACGACAGACATACCCATGGTTATTACGACAGACATACCCATGGTTATTACGACAGACATACCCATGGTTATTACGACAGACATACCCATGGTTATTACGACAGACATACCCATGGTTATTACGACAGACATACCCATGGTTATTTTTGACAGACATGCCTTAACGGTTAACCAAGTAAAACTTTTAAAGTGACGATTTCAACTTAACCACAAGGAACGCACCACCATGTCAAAGATATCATGACAGGAAACATCGGCTGTAGAATATCGTATCAACTGAGAGATATGCACTCCATATGCAGGTGCTGCTGGAATGTTGCTACATATAAATGGAAAGCTCACGATGGAAAAATTGAAGTCATCTCTTTTCCGTTCTTTACCGGTCCTCATTGTCAACTTCGAGATGTTGGTCACGACGGGTTTCCGCAATAAATGTCATTAAATATGCTCAAAGGCGAAGGACTGAAAATCCTAATAATATAAATCGTTTTGAGCACGAAATCCAAAAGGGCTTGAACATGATAGCAAAAACCTACGCTAAACCTTAGGGATATAAATATCAGTTTAAATAATAAATACAATATAAAGTAAATAAAAGTTTATACTCTACCGATTTGTTTTTAATTTAAATTAATATTAAACAGGTAATAACTGTATCATTAGGTAACATTTTATCGATGTAATCAAAATACAACTATTGACACATTTTGGATTCTATAGAATAAATAGGCGGCATATAATTAATATACAAAATAAAATAAATAACATGGGAATTCATGGAGAATAGTTTATGAATAAATTATGACATTGTATTTCTCTATGAAAATAAAATTTCCGGTAATTTGAGCTGTTTTGTAAGAACTTCAAATAGTAATTTATTTGTAATCAACTATTTATATTAACTGAAATTAAATAACAACAGTGACTTAACGAAAATTCGTGACTTAGTCCCATGATATCAATACAATGTCTACAATGCATATAGGGGAGGAGCGTCGTGGGCGTGATCGTATAGTTGTTGGATTTATAACTGCCTATGCAATCAGTGCCTATCACCAGTAGCGTTGTGAGTTCGAACCCCGCTCAGGCGAGGTGTACTCGATAAAACATTATGTAATACAATTTGTCAGTGACATGTGGCAGGTCGTGGTTTTCTCCAGGTACTTCGGTTTCCTCCATCAAAAAAACTGACCGCCACGATATAACAGAAATATTATTGAGAGTGGCGTTAAACACCATAAACCTACCCTACCCTAAAATGTATATGATATAGACAAATACATACAAGATCGTACAGCGCACACCGTGTTACGAACGTAATCGCGCGGGGGGAAGTTAAAGATTTCGAACCTCAATCAAAAACTACTTTGAACAGCTCTGATGCGGAAATACGAATCAACATGGGAACGAAAGTTGTGGGCGTTCATTTGGCTAATTGTTATATCGTAATAAAATGTCAAAGAGAATAATTGTAGGGCATATAATAGTCTCCGGAGAGTATATTCATGTGTGACGACCATCCTTACATGATTAATGACATACTCCTATGGTTTAAGTAAAGCACAATGTTTCAACCAATTGTACAAATATTTAACAATTGACGTGTAAACTGAAAACACTGGCTAATTTAATATAAA
>MJUT01002218.1:0-38051 GCA_002080005.1 Gigantidas platifrons | reverse complement strand
TCTGTCTCAGATTGTAGTCTACGTGAATGGTACCTGTACTTTGTCTCGGATTGCAGTCTACGTGAACGGTACCTGTACTCTGTCTCGGATTGGAGTCTACGTGAACGGTACCCTACTCTGTCTCAGATTGTAGTCTACGTGAATGGTACCTGTACTTTGTCTCGGATTGCAGTCTACGTGAACGGTACCTGTACTCTGTCTCGGATTGGAGTCTACGTGAACGGTACCCTACTCTGTCTCGGATTGTAGTATAGGTGACCACGGTTCCTGTACTCTGTATCGGATTGTAGTCTACCTGAACGGTACCTGTACTATGTCTCGTATTGTAGTCTACGTGACCACGGTACCTGTACTCTGTCTCGGATTGGAGTCTACGTGAATTGTATGTATATGTATGTTAGGAGTATCGATGTTTCCTGTTTCTGTGAATATTCTATTTGATTTTGGAATTCTTCCGACGATGTGGTATTTTTTGTTTTTCATTTCATTATATGTATATACTTTGGCATTTACTGATTTTCTTTGCGACTAGTTGATAATGACATGTTTACATTTCCGACTTCATCTCTAGCTCCCGGTTTTCTTGATCCAAGCTTTTGTTCTCATATTTCCGTTTGTATTTATGCTATACTTGTATTACTTAGTGTTTTGTCTTTGAATGTAAGTACTCAAATTTAACCTGTACTCTGTCTCGGATTGTAGTCTACGTGACCACGGCACCTGTACTCCCTCTCGGATTGTAGTCTACATGAACGGCACATGTACTCTGTCTCGGATTGTAGTCTACGTGAACGGTACCTGCACTCTGTCTCGGATTGGAGTCTACGTGAACGGTACCCTACTCTGTCTCAGATTGTAGTCTACGTGAACGGTACCTGTACTTTGTCTCGGATTGCAGTCTACGTGAACGGTACCTGTACTCTGTCTCGGATTGGAGTCTACGTGAACGGTACCCTACTCTGTCTCGTATTGTAGTCTACGTGACCACGGTACCTGTACTCTGTCTCGGATTGGAGTCTACGTGAATTGTATGTATATGTATGTTAGGAGTATCGATGTTTCCTGTTTCTGTGAATATTCTATTTGATTTTGGAATTCTTCCGACGATGTGATAATTTTTGCTTTCAATTTCATTATATATACTTTGGCATTTACTGATTTTCTTTGCGACTAGTTGATAATGACATGTTTACATTTCCGATTTCATCTCTAGCTCCCGGTTTTCTTGATCCAAGCTTTTGTTCTCATATTTCCGTTTGTATTTATGCTATACTTGTATTACTTATTGTTTTGTCTTTGAATGTAAGTACTCAAATTTAACCTGTACTCTGTCTCGGATTGTAGTCTACGTGACCACGGTACCTGTACTCCCTCTCGGATTGTAGTCTACATGAACGGCACATGTACTCTGTCGCGGATTGTAGTCTACGTGAACGGTACCTGCACTCTGTCTCGGATTGTAGTCTACGTGAACGGTACCTGTACTCTGTCTGGGATTGTAATCTACGTGAACGGTACCTGTACTCTGTCTCAGATTGTAATCTACGTGAACGGTACCTGTACTCTGTCTCGGATTGTAGTCTACATGAACGGTACTTGTACTCTGTCTCAGATTGTAGTGAACGGTACCTTTTTCTTAATCTTTTTTTTATTTATTTTTTCATATAATCAGGATTTTATAAATTCCCTTACATCACCACCTGACTAGGATGTGCCAGGGGTTTTAAAATCAGTAAGTTTTGTGACTACATTGGTTTTACATTATGATAAACAAAATAAAGAAATAATAATATATAAAAGTAATAAACAATTGCATTCAACATTCACACACACTCTCTTACCATTTTGTTTTTCTAAAATATTAAATTGCTCCTGACATTTTGTACTCAATAAAAAAAGCTGAAAAAAGAATCTCATCACTATATGAATCAAACAAAAAAAAAATATTATGATTAGTTGAAAATATATTGTAAGGGGGTCCACATTTTTTCAAATGCTAAAATGGTATTGTTTGTCTTTGATGTATATTGTTCAAGTGAAGGGTACCACATAATGTTACATGTATGTTTAAATTCTACATTATTTAGCCTTTGTTCAATGAGTTTGCACTTGAAGATGTAATTTTTTGCAATAATTAAAATCAAATTAACAAGAAGATCCCCTGACTCAAAACCAAAGAAATATTCTTTTTTTGTGAAAAATCAAATTCTTGTAATATTGTTTTAATTGTTTTGACAAAGATTTGAGAAAAATTTGTGTCACAGGACAGTCAAGGAATAGATGTTCAATTGTTTCGTCATGAATTTTGCAAAATGTACATAAATTAGTATTCTTGAGCTTTATTTTATGTAAAAAGGAATTGTTAGGAATGATCCTGTGTAACAATTTAAATTGAAAATTTTAAAGATATGAGTTTTTACAAGATTTTTTTTAAATAATAAAATATTTTGACCAATTTGTTATTTCACAATCAAGAAGCTTTTCCCATTTGGAAATTTTTTCTGTTGGTAAAGAAATGATTGCATTCACAAGACCTTTATAAACAAACCTAACATGTTTACTATGAACTATTCTTTCTAAATAGGCAACTTTTTTACTAAGTATGTCGAAATTTACATTTACAGTTTTCCTTCAGATGATCTTTGATGTATTTGAGAACATTTGACACCAGACTATAGTACTTCAAAAAAGTATTGGTATTCAGTTTATTTCTAGTCTGTTCAAAAGTATAAAAATTACCAGTATGTGGATCAATAAGATCACATAAATACTGCACATTATGTTCTATCCATCTAATATAATAATTAAAATCAGTTACTAGTACAAAATTAAGGATATCAAGAGACAACGGTCATCTTAGTGATTTTTTAAAATCGGATTTTCTCTTTCATATACATTTTTCAGTCGTAATTTGTGATTTCCTTGTGAAAAGTTCATAGATTACTATCGTACTAATGCATGTGCNATTTTGCTAAATGATAGCTAGACAGAACATCTTTCCAAAAAGGATTTGTAAGCTTCATAGCAACTTCCTTTAGCTTTTCTTTCTGAAAAGTTAAAATTCTTTCATCGCCATAGCTGTGAAGATTGAATAATAATACTTTTTGCCAATCACCATCTAAATTGGAAAATAATCGTTTTATCCAACCTACTTTCAGATAAATATTAAATGATTGAAGATCTATCATTTTCAAACACCAGGTATATCACCGATTAAAGTACTTCGCTTTTTCTTATCTGACTTTCCGTTCCATATGAAATTATAAAAAAGTGAATTTAAATCATTTATTTTTGCCTGAGGTAAATTTGGTAAAGATGTCAGTAAATGAATTGGCTTTGGTAGTGCAAGAGTTTTTGTAACTGTAAGTTTACCAAGTAATGTCAGTTTTCTATGCTGCCAACTTTATAGTATTGCGTTAACTTCCTTGATTTTTTTTTTGCAAAATTTACATCTGTAATACAGTTTAAATCAAGTGAAAAATCAATTCTTTGTAAAAATCGTGTTGTTGAAGGGGAATTTTAGATTGATCTGATATATGATGACCTGCATCATCAATAAGCTCAGTTATAGTTTTTTTGATAATTTTTTTCTTTTCTTGTCTACAGATCAAGGTAAACACATGCTGATTATGTGATTAGGCTATTTATAGCTTTCGGCGAGTGATTGAAGTTGAATTTTAACGTTTTGTCAGGAAATTTCATTAGTCCTTGTTATCAGTCGATATTGAATGACACGGCAGTACGAAAAACCTACCGGTTGGAAGAAACGAAAGTTGCTGGCCCAAGTCGCCCGAGAATATCAACTGGCCCAGCGGGCCGATCTTTGTTCTGTTTGACTGGCTCGACCGTAAATATAATGGCCACGGGCCAGTGGGCTAGCGGTTACGTTGAACCCTGTATTGTCTGTCATTCTTCGATTGACGGCTTCTGATTACTCTTTGGTATCTTCAAACGTTTCATAATAGTAAATTGGTTGCGAAAATCGTTGACTTAAATGCTCTCGATGAGTAAAAACACACAAAATAACATAATCCATCAATTCTTGATAATCTTAGGAATCTATTTATAACAAATCAATGCTGAAAAGAACTTGTTCAGAGAAAACGATCACAAGCTCTATATAAAGTAGATAGGTAACACCGGCATCACGTTTTTAAAACTATGTATTTGTTAATATTGTCTTGAAACGCCCACCCTCTCAGCCACCCATCAGAATCCGACGGACGGACAACACAATGGTCAAAAGAAAAAGGACAAAAGGACAAACAACGATCTACAAAACATTTTACATAAAACTAAAGATCGTGTAACAAGAACCCCACTAAAAACCTTGGGTGAACTCAAAATGTGTGTTTACAATATAATGCTTTGTATGAGTCGTGGTGTATGCTACCTCAAAAACAACTCATGTTTAAAAATGTGAAATTCAGAAAGGTGAAGCGAGGTTTGGATTCATTTTACTTTGCCGATTTTGTTAAATCGGGAGAAAAATTCATCTTTCCTCCTCGTAAAGCACACCACACATGCTCAATGACCTAGTCAAATTCTAATTGACCAATCGCACAATGTCATGCAATATGTTTTCCCACAATGCAATGACATATTTGAACGCTCCATTGGTATGGGAAGTATTTTGGATGAGTTTAATACATTTGTCTTTCAGGATTGTTACTTAAGACTGGTACCAATGGACTATCGCTGACAAGATTGATCAGCAAATGTTATCAAGACTCTATGAATTGTATGGCGGTCTCTTGCTTAACATTCGCGAGCACCTGAGTTCACCCCGCGGGGATCCATGTTGCTCATCTGTTTAGTTTTTTGCTTTGTCCTATTATGTGTCTTTACGTTCTTAGTTCCGTGTTACTCATCTTTTCAATTTTCTGTGTTGTGTTTTTTGTTTGGTTTGTATTTGTCTTCGTTCTGTGTCTTATGTCCAATATTGTTTGTGTCTCTGGAATGTCCAATCTAGATTGTCCCTTCGCTTATTCCCTGACGGTTATTTACCTCACCAAGCCTCATTAGCAGTGAGTGGCACTAATTCTACAGGTAAATGTATATACAACTGTCATGTGATTGTGGTCAATTTACTTCTTGTCAAGACAATAAGTGGTACAAGCTGTTGTCTTTTCAAGAATAGTATATTTGTTCAAAGCTGATGGTGATATTCGGTTGCATTGAATGCTGCTTAAGATGTTCACACATAAGATACACTCATACATACAAAAATAAATCATCCGCATCTTTTGTTCCAACATAGTTAGTGCCATTTGTTGATTTGTTCAAATTGTCAACTGAAAAAAAAAACGATAATATATATTATCCAAATTCATTTTTGTTTCGTTTATTATACTTAGCATGGCTACAATTCCAAATAAACGTTAGATAAAACTGACGGTACAATCACAAATTGATCAATTAAGCAATATCAGATTTTAAACTGTACTGACACTTTATTTAAAATGAACCTACAAAGAAACGTCTACATCCTGACTGTTGCTTCAGTGAGCTAGCATTGTAACGATTAAATCGCCCCGCGGGGATCCATGTTGCTCATCTGTTTAGTGTTGTAGTGTTTATTATGCATCGACTTTAAATAAAACTTTGCTTTGCTTTGCTTTGCTTATCAAAAATCATTAATTTCAATTAAGCATTTCAAACAACATACCTAATAATTGCTTGAAAAGAACTTAATTATTTTCCAAAAGCTCATATTTTTTCTTGAAATTAATACTTTTCTATATCATTGCTTCTTTATTTTAAATTAAAATAAGCATTATGTTCATTAAAATACTTTTTAATTATCAGGGCGAACGGACGCAGGGCGAATGTATAGTTAGGGCGAACGGACCCGATACCACATTGTGCGTGTTGGTCAAGTTAAAGAAGTAATCATCATCATTTCATTAAATGTAACTTGTTCTCGTCATGATATATCTGAAACAGTCAACATTTTGTGTTAAAAATAATCATTCAGTGTTTTTTGTTTATAAAAGGATAGTCCCTCAACTCGAGGATAACCCAGCACAATTCGGCTAATTCAGTTCGTTCATCAAGCCTCGCCCGTATTACGATAAATGCTAATGGAACTACTTTCTGAAATCAACTTTGTAGGAAGTATTATAATAATTTGAAAATAGACTCGTCCCTTAGAATCTAGCTTGAAATTTGTATTTTTTATTTTAGTTTTATTGTCCCTCTGATTTCCTTACCTTACTTTATGGATTACTGTATATTAATCTAGGCAGATCAAATGAAAGATGAATAAAAGTAGAGTACTTTGTGTGCTGTTAAGAAAACTATGTGCTCCCGTATGACCACGGTCGCCTATATATCGACAGCATTATGTATGCAAACTGGTTATATACCATATAAAGAAAAGATTTCTGATACCTGCCAATCTGGGTCACGCGTCATTGTGAGTAGCATGTGCAGTCACGTGAACAGATACGGTGTTGAAAAAACTGTTGGTACTCATACAATATTGATAAATGCAATACAAGTTTATGTTTGTCTTCAAGAAATATGATAGACAAAACCATGTGTGAAGTTTTATGACGAAATATCTCCGATTTCTATTCTATATATAAATTTATGAATTGAAGTTTTAGAACACAGCTAATTTTAGCGATGTATTTTTATCTTGGACAATAATGAGCGTCCTGATTGGATGACCGATTTAAAACACACTGAATCCGCATGGTTTAGCAGGTTACTCAGGTCAATTATTTATAAATTTAGAATCTTGACAATGTAAAGGAAAGATGCTATGTTATATTTATTCATTTCTTTGATTCTGGAATATTGTTGATCATTGATTTAAACAAGAAAAAAAGGGAAAAAAGGAGGTGAATTTTATTATTCATAAAAAAAACTAAACAAACAAACAAGCAAAAACAAAAAACAATGAAATCGATTTAATTGAAAATTGATTTTTAAGGGGGAAGTGTGAGCTTTCATTGGACTTTATTCTGAAAATTTTGAGCGTACTTGATGGCGATTATTCCAGAAACGTCTCGTGCGCACTCAATTTGATATCTACGTTTTAATTAAAACACAATATCTTCTTTAGAATTCAATAAGCAGGTCCTGGAATTAAACCATAGATCAGAGCACATCCATAGTCTTTAGTGGGGTTCGTGTTGCTCACTCTGTAGTTTTCTGCATAGTGTATTTTTTTTATTAAAAAAAAAATCCAGTTAAGTTAAATAATATGATATATTGACATCCACACTTGCCTTTTGGACAGCACATTTCTGTGTCCACACTTGCCCTCAGGCAACACTTGTATTTATATAATATATTTTATAATAATACCTCTTCCGTCAGCAAGAAATTAGTTAATTGATAAGACTAACAAAGCGAAGACAAGTGGTATGTAGTGACCATTGCTGTACCCATGTATAGTATACAACTGTTCAAAGAATTTCAGACAGCATTTGAATGTCCCATCAATGAAAATTTATTTCACTTGAGTACAGAGTACACGAAGATTCGAAGTGCAGGAGAAAATAATGATATGCGAATCTACATCATTTACTAAGCACATAACCTCAGACTTAGATGCTTTAACTGTCATAGTGGTTAATGCCTCATGAACGTCTTCAATACATTTAGGTAAAGTCGGATGTCTCTTCTTTCGCTGCCTATATATCGCCAATGACAGACTTTTCAAGTCATTGTCTGCCAAATGTTGCTCCTCTCCTGTCTGAAGCTCGCTACGTATAAGTTTTGACGGTCTTTCAGTAATGTCATTATTTGCTTTTAAACTCGAAAATATTTTTTTTAGATTTTTCTTATTAAAATTTAAATTCTAAATTTTTATACATTTATGTACATTTAATATGTAAAGTTACAAATATCAAATATAATTAATTTTTTTTCGCGCAATTGAAGGATTGCAACAGGTAAATCTCAGGTAAAACATCGGCGCAAATGTAGGGCACTTTAGCCGCGCAAATAAATGCGCCCTTTTCATTTGCATAATGTCAGCAAGTTAACAAATTAATAAAAGCTATAATTGTATTTACAAATCCGGATAAAACTTACAAAAACAAATAAAAAGTTCACCACAATTTAAATACAACAATAGGTGATAAAAACGTAACAGAACAGAACAAAATAAAACAAAACGAAAATGACAAACAACTTAATAACTAAGTAAATAAAACACAGGAAATCATACAAACAAAACAAGAAAAAGTTTAAATAAATACACGAAAAAATAATAAAATGAATACTAGGGAAATTTATTCAGATAAAAAATAGTTATCTAACATTATGTACGTTTTCCTTTGAAATTAACGAAAGTAGCCTGTCTGATACAAGGTGTCTGATACAAGATGTTGTATCACCACACTGTGGTGATAAAAGAATGGCGCGACGTTGCACGAGACGTTCTCTGCCGAACTCCATTGTCATGACGTCATATCATTGGAATCCGGCGAAAAACACATCAATGCATGTAGGCAACGTAAAGACATATCAATATTTCCGGCAACTGTAAGGTCCACATTTCTTTTTTAAAAGGTTGTCGGATTGTACAGTGACATTAAAAGTGATTGAACAGTAATTCGACATTGGTGAAAGAACGTCAACAAATAACGTGATGTCATTCACAAAAAGTAGTCTTTCTGCGAGTATTGTAAACTAGAGGCTCACATGAGCCTGTATCGTTCACCTGACATAACTGAGTCCTCTTAAGAATGTCTGCATGTCGAATACATCTAAGTTACTATTCAAATCCCATAGGGTTCTATGTTAAAACTATGTTTGCTTATGGCAGCCATCTTGGAAGGAGGTAGTAGTCACCGGACACCATTTTAAAAGTATACTACCCAAAGACCATCCATGCCATATTTGCTTTAAATTGGCTGACTGGTTTCAGAGGGAAGACTTTTAAACAATTTTCCCATAGGGTCCTATGTTAAAACTATGTCCGCTGACTGCGGCAATCTTGGATGGAGGTCGGGCTCACAGGACATAATTTTGAAAGTTGACCATCTAAGGACCATTCATACCATGCTTGCTTCAAATTGACTTGCTGGTTCCAGAGGAGAAGACTTTTAATTTTTTGTTCCATAGGTCCTATGTTAAAACAAAGTCGAGTCATGGTGGCCATGTTGAATTTCCGATCAGTAAACGATTCACAAGTTTAGTACAGGATCACCCAATGATCATTGCTGTAAAGTCACAATTCAATTGGCTTAGTGGTTTCTAACAAGAAGATTTTAAAAATTTCGACTAATCAGAACACATTATGGGCCCTGGCAGCCATGTTGGATTTCCGATCAGCCCCAAAAACAAAAATCTTGTATATGACCATCTAATGAACATTTCTGCCAAGTTTGGTTCAAATCTGTTTGTGGTTTCAGAAAAAAAAGATGAAAATATGAAATTCCCATAGGGTCCAATGTTAAACTAAGTCGAGTCATGGTAGCCATCTTGAATTTCCGATCAGCAAACGATTCACAAATTTAGTACAGGATCACCCAATGATCATTCCTGTAAAGTCACAATTCAATTGGCTTAGTGGTTTCTAACAATAAGATTTTTTAAAATTTCGACCAATCAGAACACATTATGGGCCCTGGCAGCCATGTTAGATTTCCGATCAGCGCCAAAAACAAAAATCTTGTATATAACAATATAATGAACATTTCTGCCAAGATTGGTTCAAATCTGTTGCGTGGTTTCAGAAAAAAAGATGAAAATGTGAAATTCACATAAGGTCCAATGTTAAACTAAGTCGAGTCATGGCGGCCATCTTGGATATGCGATCGGCACAAAAATATCAAATTTAGTAGAGGACCATCCAGTCATCATTTCTATAATGTTACAATTCCATCGGCTGAGTAGTTTCTGACAAGAAGATTTTCAAAGTATCAACCAATCAGAACACATTATTGGCCATGGCGGCCGATCTGCACCAAAATAACAAATTCAGTAGAGGACCTTCCAATGAACATTTCTGCCAAATTTGGTCCAAATCAGTTCAGTGGTTTCAAAGAAGAAGAAGAAAGTATGAAAAGTTTACAGACGCGGACGACGACGACGACGACGAGACGACGGACGCAAAGTGATGACAAAAGCTCACATGACCCATTTGGGTCAGGTGAGCTAAAAAAGGGTTGTAAATATTAATTCGATCCTTGTTTGTAATGTGATATAAGTGCATATGCTTACGGCCGCTTATCGCTCTCACCACAAAATGTTATGACGAGAAAATCATGAGATCGACTTCCCGTGCTGAATAAGAACGACATATATTCCTGGTCACCGTGCAAAGGTAGAGAATTTCATAGCATATATTTCAGTATAATGACAATTCGGCAATGTGATTTTGTGGCCAAGGCATTTTCCTTGATGCCCGTTAGCTTTTATATCGAACCATACTTACTAATTTTCCTAAAAACGATTTGTGCCGGTTCCTGACAAAGGAAATCGGCAAAAATTTAACCACTGCTCGTTGTTCTCGGCATTTTTAAGCAAACCAACAGTGTGACATAATTTGATTTTATTACTTGCTTTAGTCGGATAAGGAATAAATGGTCAAAATGCATTTATCTTCCAACACGGGTTCCTCCAAATAAATGTGATGCATTAGATTGATAAGTTATGCATGAGAAATCGAGTGATGCATGAGAAACCAGTGATGATTTGATGTAATTTAAAGTAAAGCTCATTAAACGTTCCTTACAATTGAATGACTTTGGAGATCTGCTATTTTGCATGAAAATGATAAAGATAGGTCAAAAGAAGGAAGTTGGAACAGATATTTAGACCTCAAAAAGTTATGTAAAATATCCTTATTAGGTCAAATTTACATCACATTACATTTTATTGTATAGCGAGAAAATATTTCCCGAAGAACGTTACCAAAAGTGAACGTGATAATATATTCGCCCATATTGCACACCAGCCATCGTCGGAAACCCACGGCTGATTACGCTCCGTTCCTCACTCACCGTGGGTCGATTCGTACAGATTTCCTCGTTTTCATGCATAATTCATGAGCCTACTTCATTGGTTGCTTGACCATCATCTTCAGTTATTTAAACCAATCAGAACGCACCTATTATCACTTGTTCGGTTTAATGTAAATACTGAAAACAATGGCCTCCTTGTTGATGAATACGTTTGGTGTAAAGGAATTAAAAGAGTTTCAGAAAGAAACAGTTGACAATTTACTTGATGGAAAGGACGTTTATTTATCAGTAAAAACGGGAGCTGGAAAAATTATCCATATTAACCTCTAAATTTGAAGAGTTCCATTTCGTAAGCGCAAATCTGATTGGATAATTCTGTCTGATGAATATTCATGAAAACGAGGAAATTTGTACGAGTCGACCCACAGTGATGGAGTGAGGAACGAAGCGTAATCAGCCGTGGGTTTCAGACGATGCACACCAGCATGCGCTACTTTGACGTCAATATAATTTTCCCACATAAAATCGCTATACAATAAAATGTTTATTTCACGAATATCGGGTAATATTTTCCTCGTAGAATAATATATTGCACTAGCAAGTTCGTGCAATATCGAATTCTACTCTCGGAAGATATTCCCAAATATTAGTGCAATAATCCTATAATATTTAGGGCATTTGTCTTTTCATTCCATAGTCTTTATAAATGGTGGCTCTTTAACAGAAGAAAACTTCGTATCTTGTTTCCTAAATACTTTTTAAACTTTTGGACAAATCCAATAATTTGAAAGAATCAAATCATTACTGAAACGTTTTCCATTATATAGTTTGAGTTTGAGTTTGAGCAATGGGTATATTTCGTGGGAAAATGAAAAAAGGTTTGAGACTTTCAATTTACCCAAAGCCATCAACTTATGTATCCAAAAATGAAAAACCCATGACAACTGCCTTACATGCATTCTCAAGTCCTAGTTATTCACCAGATCGCAAAAGAAAAAATCGCTGGTTATCACCTTCGCCCAGGCATTTTGAAAGTTTCCATAATGTGTTTCTCTCCACGCCAAAGATTTTGAACGATATTGAGAGACGTAACAGCTTCCCTTTGTCAACAATATCACCACTTCCTAGTTCAAATACTAAGCGAAAACTCGATTAGTATGACACAATTCAAAAGAAGTTAATGACTCCTATTAAGATATAAAGGAACATTTCAGTCTTTTGGAGTATACGTGAAGAAGATGAAATAGAAATATACAATATTATAACATGACCTCCTTCTTTCGCTTTGTTAACAAATGAGCGAGTTATCCATTCGTTATAATCTCATTAGCACATGCGCCGTTGAATGTGACTGACTTTTCCATATTTTTTTAGCAGCATAAATTGTAACCCGCATACTGCCGATAGACTAAGTGGGCGCAGTATTATTCGAGTTACTTAAATTGTGTGCGACATTTTCCGTAAGCGTACATATTAATTTCCGTCTTCCAATCAAAGTATCCTATCGTATTTGTACTCTTCGACATATCAGAATCCTAATAAATAATGGAAGCCAGAATGTGTTTTGAGTTTTAACATGGATTGGCGGATATTAGTAAATATCCCTCGCTTCTGGCTCAGAATAAAATACTAATATTCGCCAATCCATCTTAACACTCCCAACACATTCTGGCTTCCATGATTCTTATATAACCATAATAGTGTAGATGGGATTTCGAAACCACTAGATGCTCTGGAATACGAAATTCAAATTCATGAAATAGAAAAGCTTATTCCTGATGTTTTGAAAGTTCTAGCGGAAGATGGCCACGGGACATTGGTAAAAGTCTTTTCAATTATTGTATGAAAAGAAGTTTCCATTAAAGAATATCGCATTTCGATTATGGGCAGATGTTGGCCAGTGGTTTACTTTGAAAGATACTAGGTGCATGCGATATTCGGACGAGACGCTGCAATTTTTCTGGATAGAAAGAAAGTTATTCGGAGGACGATTTGTGAGATTTATGTCTGGTATGAAAAATGAGACGGAATTCTTATTAGGACAACAAAATTTCAAAATTTACAGCAATTTCCATACCTGTATTTTTATATGTTGCTTGATCAGGGAGCCTGGGATAAAGTAATTTATTGACTTATTTCAAAACACTTTTGAGCATACCATCAGTATATAGTCCTCTATAGTTGTCATGTTTTCTTCATATGTAAGACAAGCTAATATCCATGTACTTGCAAATTCCCACCTAAAACAGGGTATCTGAGCTCTCAACCCCGGTGAAGATCTGTGTTCGATTTCACGAACAGTCTGAAGATTGAGTTCGGTGTTCTGATGTCACAATATTTTTCCCTTTGAAGTTTTCTCAATTATGACCAATCTTTGACTTACGACTTTTTGCGAAACCGGCCACTGAATCAAGTAAAGACGATAAACTCTACTCCAATTGTAATGTCATTTGATTATTTTTTATCTATGAAATTGTTTAATGTTTAGCGGAAAGGGATGAACATACTATTACTTGACCTTTGGAAATAACTGTCTGCTGTTTTTCCATTTATATTTCTGATCTTATCCTCGGTTTAAAGAAACGGTATACCATTATGCATTCTCGCATTAGAGTTGTGTCAAGAAGTTTTCCCCTGTAGCTCTTACTTCCCTATACTGTTCTCTGATATTTTCGCCCCATAGACGTATATATCAGAAAACAAAACAGGACCATTAGAGCTACAGTTTCGTATCTTTCGCTTTTTTATTCAATAAATAAAAATTAGAAGTATCTGTTGTAATCCTATTTCATTTCGCGTTTGAAATATTGAATTGAAATTGTTTTAAATCATCACCGGTTTCTCAAATTCGAATTCAAAATTCAAATTCTTCATTGATATATAGTCCAACCTAGAACTCTTATCAACAACGTTACAATTCTCATGCATCACCCGATTTCTCATGCATAACTTATCAATCTAATGCATCACATTTATTTGGAGGAACCCGTGTAGGAAGATAAATGCATTTTGACGATTTATTCCTTATCCGACTAAAGCAAGTAATAAAATCAAATTATGTCACACAGTTGGTTTGCTTAAAAATGCCGAGAACAACGAGCACTGGTTAAATTTTTGCCGATTTCCTTTGTAAGGAACTGGCACAAATCGTTTTTAGGAAAATTAGTAAGTATGGTTCGATATAAAAGCTAACGGGCATCAAGGAAAATGCCTTGGCCATAGAATCACATTGCCGAATTGTCATTATACTGAAATATATGCTATGAAATTCTCTACCTTTGAACGGTGACCAGGAATATATGTCGCTCTTATTCACCACGGGAAGTCGATCTCATGATTTTCTCGTCATAACATTTTGTGGTGAAAGGGAGCGATAAGCGGCCGTGATGCTGCTCAAAACACGATTCATTTAAAATATAACTTTTGCTTACTTATACTTGACAAAATTTCAACCGAGGCAGTTTCCCCGGTTGCCTCAATGCTAGTTACGGTCCTGCAATCTTATGCCTATGCAATATGATGTTAAATATGTATTTTTGAATGTATGTCATGGGTTGGAACTTATTTGCATTGTGCAATGTTTCGTTGAGTGATTTGCCATTTCCGGCGAAGAAATGTTAGGTGTAGACACATACCAAACTCTTTAATATGGATTAGGCACAGCCTACAGGAGAGCATCGCATCTACGCATAGACATGTACATGTATTTTACCAGTCTATGATTATGACTCCAGTCTCTTAAAGTTCCAAAAATTAAAAAAAATTAGAAAAACATAAAAAAATGTTCTTTTTTAGTTTTTGAAAATGATTTTATTGATTTGATTTTTGGTGTTTAACGTCACTTCCAACAATAGTTCAGTTATATATCATGGCAACCAGTTTTAGTGGTGGAGGAAGCCGGAGTACCCGGAAAGAACCACCGACCATGGGCAAGCAACTGGTAAACTTTATCACTTGCGGTTGCGAGTCGAGTGCACCCTGTTTTGTAATTTACAAAACCGGGTGCGAACCCACGCCGTATTGTTGATAGGCTTGTACGAGTTGTTAGATCCAGCGACCTAACTCATTGAGCCACCCGGGCCCCTTAGTTTTTGAAACTTCAAGTTACTGTGATGAGACAAACGTCTATCATTTAAACAAAAGTATCCTTTTCATCCGGGGGTCGTGCACAGGGGCTTGTTACGATTTTGTTTTATCCCTTGACTACTGTAAAAAAAAACATTTTGTACGCATGAGACACATGAAAGTAGTCGAGGGATCAAAAAATCGTAACAAACTCCTGTGGGTCGTGTTGCTGTACATGTTGTGTAAAATAAATGATGAAAGTTCATAACGTTAAATTTTGACATGATTATTTGTAAAAATGTGATTCAAAATCCACCGAAATGTCTGATAAAAGAAAACAAATAATAAAGAAATATATAATCATCCTTTTCACGCACAAATCAATTCATAACTCCGACAGAAAAGGCATAAAATATAGAATGTCTTACCCCCGCTGATGCACTTCTCTTGTTGTAAACAAACAATTTTGATCGGACCAATCGGCAGTTGATCAAAATGAAACAAGTAAGAGAAACCAGCTACCTCACGATCCTACGACCAACTCTGGGATATGCAGCAATGATTTGTGATCCCAACCCCCAAACCCTGATATAGACATTCGAAAATGTACACAGAAGAGCTGCCCGCTTCGTCATAAATGATTACACCAGCAGAACACAAGGATGCGTGACAAGCATGTTAACATCACTTGAGAGGCAGACTTTAGAACAACGGAGGAGGATAAGCAGACTCGTTATGATGTATAACATCCAGCATCGACTCGTGGAGATCGACTGAGACTTATACCTCAGACCTGGTGACAGCAGAACCAGAGGTCAAAATAGGTTCTTCAAGGAGAGGTCTAATTAAGACACTCTCAGAACCTCCTTCCAAAGAACAGCACAAGAATGGAACCACCTACCAGACACTACAGTTGGGGCCAGCTCCATAGAGGAGTTCAGGGCTAACCTCCAACAATAGGTTAGCCACGCCAACCAGTGTAAATAGTTTTAAGGGTTGGCAACTGAATCAATATTGTTTTTGAAAAAATCATCTTTATACTCCTACAATTGCTTGATATTTTGTTTCCTTTGTTTTGAAACTATGAGCGACATGATCAACGAAATAGTGTGACGAAAGCTTTAGGCGCGAAACAAGAAGGTCTAACGATTGTCCATTTTTTAAATAAATTAATCGTTTCATGTACGGTTTCCTTTCTATTTTTTGGGGGGATTATTTTTAAACTGGATAGTTATTTTTTATTCAAATTAAAAGGCTGTTTCCTGTACTTCACTCTGTAATGATCACTTATCAAACATTAAGTATGTATTCCATAGAAATACATCTATTTTGCTAATAGATACAACCTATGTGATAGAAAATGGCCTATATATACAAGATGTATTTTAGTCGGAACTAACTTTCGTGACGTCATGGGTTAGGAATGTGGGAAAACCCCATTGACGTCTTTGTAAACATTGCGGAATCTCCGTCAGGAAAATCTCAACGTACTCGAGATTTATCTCACTAATTTTAAATATAAAGACATTCTTTTCACATTGCTGGGAACAGCACCGTTCAATACATAAACAATTATTCGGCAACCAACTGTAAATCGCAACCAACTTGAGAAACGCAGGGCAATTGTTTACTCTAAACAGTGTCAGTGACAGCGATCATGAAATGAATGACGTGACGTAACAATACTTGTGTCACGTAAACTATAGTGATTGTCATTTTTTAAAATAAATTAATCGCTTCATGTAAAGAAGCTGTACGGATTCCTATTTTTGTGGGGTTACTTTTAAACTGGATAGTTATTTTTTATTCTAATTAACATGCTATTTCCGGTCATTCTCTCCGATTGTCCATTCTATGCTGAAACTTAAAAACCACTTCCGGTTGGTATTGTTAGTATATTGATTCATCTCCTTACACACATGTTGCTGTTTAGCTCGCATCTTGTGATGCTCGCTATAGTAGGCGAGGTATAGAAGGAGGACAGCCGATTTACCAGAGGTATGCTGATTGCTGGAAAATATCCTGCTCTACATTCGTATTACTAACATATTTTAGTTTCATCGGTATTGCTTTGTCGACCATTGTTTGTATTCTGTTCTATTTTCTGTTCTTTTGGTATCGTCAATCTTTATCTCAGTATAACTTATCCCTCAGTCATAGGTGACATTAGCTGATTTTGTCTATCCTGTTTAGACCCTTTGGTTTTTATTGCTCCCAAAACTTTAAATTATTTTGCTTTCCAATCTTTCGACTTTGAGCGTACCTGATGAAGGTTATTCCTGAAACGTGTCGTGCGCACTGAATTTGATATCTACACAGACAATGGACACACGTATTCGCACGCTTCCAATTTACCCTATATACTCCATATAAAACTACAGTTTTTCAAAATATTATCTTGAAATCAATTCACGTCATATTTTAATCATTATTTTATCAACGAAAGCAGAAAGATATGTAGTTTATAGTAGTAATTTTGAAATTAAGTTTTGAAGCATGTTTTTTTAAAATCGCCATGATTTAAACACAGACTTAAATAATTTGTCTACAAAGGTACTATCAAAGCATTGTATTTCGAAAGAAATTAAGTCAGTTGTGTGTTTAGCTTGTATATTCTCAAAATGTTTATCATAGAAAATTATTTGGAAATTATACAGTAAAACTACATAAAATTGTGTTTTTATTGATATAACAATGATTGAAATCGGGTATGAATTGACTAAAGGATAAGCTTCTGAATTGTTTTTGTTTTATTTGAAATATACAGGGGAAATTGGAAAATGACAATCACTATAGTTTACGTGACACAAGTATTGTTACGTCACGTCATTCATTTCATGATCGCTGTCACTGACACCGTTTAGAGTAAACAATCATTGCCCTGCGTTTCTCAAGTTGGTTAATATTTACAGTTGGTTGCCGAATTGTCTGTACGTTTTTATTATTACACTTACCCGTATGAACATCTTC
Source organism: Gigantidas platifrons (assembly GCA_002080005.1). NCBI lineage: Eukaryota > Metazoa > Mollusca > Bivalvia > Mytilida > Modiolidae > Gigantidas > Gigantidas platifrons. The sequence continues at coordinate 20,088 of MJUT01002218.1, read as the reverse complement.
TATGTACAAAATGTGCTTGTCGATGTCGAATGCGCAGGAACACTCGTAAAAGACATTCAAATCTTTAACATTTAGATTTAATATGGTAAGTATGAATCCATTTTTTTCAATTGCTGTGTTGTATTTTGCTTTATCAGTTGAGACTCCACTATTTGACATTAAAGGTTTATGATCAGGCCCACCATACCATCTCTTTATATCATTTACAGTGCAGCTATCCACTTAACAAAATAATGTCAAACTGTGTCCTAGCTTTGGTGATGTATCACGCACTGTCCATTTAACTATAATAATAATTGTAAAACATAATATATTATAATCGTGGTAATTTACGCGTAGAGGTAAACAATTATAAGCGAAAATTCGCTTGCGCGAAAATGTTGTCACATAGGGTTAACTATTTTTTTAAATAGTTTGATTTCGGACTTGCTGCATGTTGACATTTAAGATCTTAAATGTGTATTGGCCCTTTAAGAACCCCAACTTCGCATAATATGAAATAAAATGTGTTTTATAAATGTAAATAGCTGAAAATAAAACTCGGCCACAAAGGGTTCCCAAATATTTTCCACATATCTAAGTTGTTGTATAGTAGCCCTTTATGCGAATGTAAGTTGCTGCATGTTCTTGGAAAATAAAAGATATTGGTTTACTATTGTCACGTCAGAAAATATGATGAAATCAGTATCTGATTTACTTGATCACTTGATTCAATATGGGAAGAGCATAAATCAAAGTTATGACAATAACGCTTTTATGCGATGACCTTTCGATAATTCAAGGTGTATATTCATAACGCCTCCTTTCCGATTAAATCGGCGTTCTTGCCTCCTTTCCGAATCAGGAAACGCTTCCATTCCGACTTTTGATTTATTTTCACTACAGACGGTGAGTAAGTTTTGTCAATTTATCTTTTAATTGCCATAATTAGTGACTGAAAACATAGATGACGGAACAGAATATACATACAAGAAATCGAAATGATCCTATGTGATCTCACTGGGCGATGATGATTTTATTTTCAGCGCACACAAACATTTGCTACATATCTACGCTACACCAAGAAGGAAAATTTCAGAAACGTGATGTTTCTCGAGTAACATGTCAAAACCAATTACAAAATAATTTTAAGACAATAACAGTTCCATTGAAATAGATAATAGGTTTATATCAAAGTATGCATGTAAATAAAGTGTGATTATTGTAAAACAAGTATAGAACGCCTCCTTTCAGAGCATGGAAACGATTCTTTTCAGATAACCATTCATTGTTTGACTTACATACGATTTCATGGATTTACTTTACAACATTTCAGTGTGTGGATTTTTTTTTAATTATTTTTTTTATTTTGATTTTTGGTGTTTTAACCCCACTTTAAACAATATTGCAGCTATATCATGGCGACTAGTTTTAGTGGTTGAGGAAGCCGGAGTACCCGGAGAGAACCACCGACCATGGGCAAGCAACTGGTAAACTTTATCCCTTGCGACTGCGAGTCTGGTGCACCCTTTTTAGCTTTTGTGAGCTTTTGCCATCACTTGGCGTCCGTTGTCCGTCACATTTAAATCTTTTCCTCAGAAACCACTGGGCCAATTGCAACCAGCACTACTCCATGGTCTATTGTAAATGGAAAATCGATAATATGGGGGGTTTACAGTAGGATGTAACCAAAGTCCTTTTTTCTTCCGCTTCATGTTTAATCAGTTCTAAAATTAGACAGAAATCAATCAGGAAAAACCCTTAAACGCAACAGATAAACCGAGGGGCTTACCATTTATATCTAAAATAGAGTTGACTGTCTTAACGTGCGTGCGTGCGTGCGTCCGTGAATGCGCGCGCGCGCGCGCGCGCGCGCGCGTGTGTGTGTGTGTGTGTGTGTGTGTGTGTGTGTGTGTGTGGATCAACATGCAGGATTGCTATTGTTAATATGTTTTACTGTGTCAAATGTAATTTACAGACCAATGGTTTCTGTGTATTTGATTTATTGATGTTAACATGTTTTACTGTGTCCAATGTAATTTACAGACCAATGGTTTCTGTGTATTTGATTTAAATGCTTTTGCTTTGCGAACGGTGGTTTATTTTATACCTTTTTAGAAACCCACATTCGCATATTATGTAATAAAATGTGTTTTATAAATGAAAATAGCTGAAAATAAAACTCGACCATATATCTAAGTTGTTGTTTAGTAGCCCTTTATGCGAACGTAGCTTGCTAAATTGTTCTTGGAAAATTAGGGATATTGGTTTACTATTGTCACGTCAGAAAATACGGAGAAATAAGTATCTGATTTACTTTATCATTTGATGCAATATGGGAAGAGCATACATATACAATACGCTTTTGCTATGAAAATACAGACTATATACTAGCATTGCCTGGAGAGTCTTGTGAAAATAAATAAAGTAAGCTTTTACATGTTTTAGTAACCCAAGATTATCACCCGTCAATGGTTTATTAGATATATTTGTCATTGAAATTAACATTTCCTAAATAATCTTTTTTATTATTAAAACTAAGATTCTCCTCCCTCAGACATAGGAGACCTTATCCAATGTTGGCTATCCTGTTTATGTCTTTTTTGTTTTATTGCTCCCAAAAGTTTTAATTATTAGGTTTTCCAATCTTTCGATTTTGAGTGTACCTGATGAAGATTATCCCAGGAACGTGTCGTGCGCACTAAATTAGATATCTACAATTTCATTAGTGATGTACGTGGTTTTAATTTTGTCAAATTACATATCTGTAGGTATTTAGTTCATGTCTTATGTTTTATTTGTTATAATTTGTATTTATTTACGTCTACTGTTGTCCTACACGATATCAATAATAACAATGATGTGTCACACTTAACAATAACAGGACGGGTGCCACCAGTAGAGCAGGAACTGTTGAGCCTTCCAGAACACATGAGTAGATTAGTGTTTGTCTTTTGATCTTTTTCTTTTGGCCATTGTATTGTCTGTCTTATTCGATTGATGGTTTCTGATTACACAATGTACCCCTTTGGTATCTTCAAACTTTTCTTGTGGCTTGTGATGCACAACATATAAACTTAAAACTTAAAGTTAGCCTTCACCTGATTTATTTTATAAATCTATTTTAAGTTCACATTTCTTAAAAAAAATAAATGTCTTCTTTTTTGTATTATTCCTAGACGAGCAAGGTGCATTGTTAACAGGTAATGATGAATAAATATACGATTGTTAAAATAAAAGGTAGTATGCCACTCTACCTTCTTTTGAAGAAACCCGTATCATCATACAGGTAGTCATTAACAGATACGGCAACACTTCTGACATCATCTTGCCATTTTTCTTTTATTAAGATTTACTGATATACTTCTGTAAAAAAATATTTCTATATTATGATGGATGCATTTTCACAAAAAGCTACTCAAGCAAGGCTACGTTGCTCCTAGGTTGAAGTCATCGCTACAAAAATTGTTTGGTCGTCATCACCATCTGGTTAACAATTTCTAAATATATATATATCAAATGACATTGAATCTTTTACTTTTTATGTAGATGAATTCTTTCCACTATCACTCCTAAAACGATTACCGGACTTGACTGTATATATGAGTAGAACGGAGACTGTCTTTTAAGAAGTAGGAGCTTTTGCTTTCGCGAGCATCTGCATTTAACACCGACGTTTGGTAGGGTCCGTGTTTATCATCATTTCAGTTTTGTGTGTCCTATTATGTGTCTTTACGTTAATAGTTATGTGTTGTGATGTCCGTTACGATTTCCGCATAAACACAATGTTTGTGTGTAGGTAGGAGGGCTCATGTCTTATTTACGTTATTTGTGTTTGTTACGTTGTATTATTTGTATTGTTTGTCTTCGTCCTGTGTCGTGTGTACCCTATATTGCCAGTTTCACTGGATTATCCACTTTTGATTGCCCCATCAGCATTCTCTAACATTTAATAAACACGTATGGTTACTTATGGTGCTTTGCCAGCTCTGGATCTACATCTCCTCTTCGTCAGACTCTTCACTTTCTACTTCCAAACTTTCGCTGGTCACGTGACAGTCCCATTGAATGTCTGATTTGTAATTATCAAAATATAGGTCTTGATTTTTCCAATATCTATCCAGCCTATTCTTGAATGTATTTAGTGTCGGTGCGTTTACTACTGTATCTGGTAGTTTGTTCCATGTTCTTGATACCCTTAATGTAAATGCATACTCTCTCTTGTTTAATTTTGCATGTTGATGAACAATCTTGTTTGAGTTAATTCTAGAGCTGAATCTTAATCCAGTTTCACTCATCAATTTCAAGAATGAACTAGCCTCTCTGTCGTAGAATCCCTTAATAATTTTGTATACTTCAATCATATCCCCTCTTATTCGTCTGTAAGCTAATGTTGGTAACCCTATTTTTTTTTAATCTTTCGGGATATGACAAGTTTTTCATTCTAGGGAATTGTTTAGTTACTCTTTTTTGGACACTTTCTATCTTTTCTATGTGCTTCATCTTGTATGGTGCCCAGACAGAGCTGGCATAGTCTAAATGTGTTCTGACTAGAGTTTTGTATATCACCAAATATGACTTTGTATCTAAATACCTGAAAGTCCTCCTCATTGCTGCAACTATGGAAGTAGCTTTTTTGACTTTCTCACATAGGTGGTTTTCAAGCTGTTAATATTTCCTTGTCATCTTCGCCCTTGATTATTCTGAATATTTTGGTATCATCAGTAAATAAGTATGAGTCCTATTCAACAATGTCTAGTAGATCATTTATGCATATTACAAAGAGAATAGGGCCTAGTACTGAACATGGTCGTATACCAGATGTTACATTTTCCCGTTCTGAACCAGCCCCATTTACCATGACTTTTTGTTATCTATTGTTTAGGAAGTCTTCAATCTAGTTTAGTGTTGGATCTACTATTCCATAAATTTTTATTTTCTCTAATAATCTCTTGTGTGGCACCTTGTCAAAAGCCTTCTGGAAGTCAATATATATGCAGTCTACATAATGGCCATTATCTAAAGCTTCAGTCTATTTATCCAATACTTCCAGTAACTGTAGTGGAACGGCCAGATATGAAGCCATATTGTCTTTTTGAGAATAGGTTTTGGCTTTTAATGTGATTTAATATGTGCTCTCTTACTAGTTTCTCCATAAGTTTACACACCCCAGATGTGAGGCTTACTGGTCTATAATTGCTTGTTAATGACTTATTTTCTTTCTTGAATATGACACTTACTAATGCTGTCTTCCAGTCTGATGGTAGTTTTCCTTTATCTAATGATTGTTTGAATATATGGTATAGTGGCTTTGTAATGGAGCTTGATATTTCCTTAAGTATTCTAGGGTGTAGTTCATCTGGGCTGGTGATTTGTCTATTTTTAGTGTATTCAGCATTTTTAGAATGTTTTCTTCAGATATTTCTAAACTTGAAATTGGATTGATACTTTGATTCAATTCTAGGTTTGGAACATTTCCATTCGGTTCTGTAGTAAAAACACTTAAGAAATACTTAGCTAAAAATTTAGCTTTTTCTTCGTCGATATCTGTTTTTGGTGATTTCGTATCTGCTGGGTTCATATGAAGATCACTGATACCGTCTCTAGTCTTAGATTTATATTTAATATATTTGCATATTACTTTGGGATTTTCTTTAGCTCTTTGTGCCAGATCTATTTCATATTTTTTTTTCTGTTTGTTCACATGGCTCTTAACATGGTTTCTCACTCTGTTGTACTTCTTCCGGATTTCAGGATCTCGACTGGTTATTGCCTTCTTTGATAATCTATTTCCCCCCCTAATTTTCTCTCTTGCTTTTTCATCCATTGGAAATGTGGTCTCTTTACCTGTTTGCCTATATTTCCTTGTTGGTATATACATTGTTTCTAAATTTTTTATTGTTTCGTTAAATTTATTCCAGTTCTGGTCAATATCATTGGTGTCACTTAATAATGATTCCCATTCCGTCTTGTCTCAGCTTTCTCTAAATTCTTGGAATCTCCCTCTATTGTATAACCTAATATTTCTTTGTGAAATATTAATATTTATATAACAGCTAAAATCAAATGTCAGCATACAATGATCACTTTTACCCAGAGGACTTGAGTATTCTATGTTATTAACAATATGTTCGTCATTTGTAAGGATCATGTCTAAAATGTTTGGTATCTGCGTGCCCCTCCATCTTGTCGGTGTGTTAATATGTTGAAATAGATAACAGTCTTGCACAGTATCAACAAATTTGTATTCTGGATCTGTTTTGTCCCCTCTTGAGTTATAATTTTCCCAATCTATGTCAGGATAATTAAAATGTCCCATGATTAATATATGGGTGAGTCCTTTATTATTAGCTTCCAATAATAATTTGCTTAGTTCACTATTGTGCTCTATTGATCTTTCTGATGGTGACCTATATATAATGCCTATTAATAACTTGTCATTGTTATTAAGTTTTATCGTACAAATAGGTTTTCTTCAAAATTTGACTCCATTTGCACTTCATTCCCATTTAACTCTTTATTTATGTACAGTAATATGCCTCTCCCATTATCCTTTTCCAAGTTCCTTCCAAACATTTAGTAATTTCCAACTTCTGTTAGCGAGTAATCTGCTAAATTTGGTTTATATCTACTGTTCTTTGGTTTCACTTCTGTTATTCCAATAACGTCGAGTGTTTAATCTCTAGCCCTAACAATCAGCTCTGGGATTTTATTTGTCAATTGATCTGCATTTGTATATAAACATTTTAAAATAGGTAACACTATAGTTCTATTTACATCATCGCCGTTAAAATTTGAACCTGTTGAACTATTTACATTTCTATTTATATTTTGTGACTTCACTTTTTGATTGTCACTATCCGTCATGCCCATGGTGGGCCTCTGACCTTGTACACGTAGTCCCCGAGACATCAATGCTTTTCTGTTTTTTGGCCTCTGACCAGAGCTGTTTTTCCTTTTCCTTTTCTGTTTTAGTAAGGTCATTACTTACACTGATATTTTCATATTTTTGGTTTTGTTTTGCATAATGGAAGTTTTTGAATAATGTTATCTTCTGATTTGTATGTTCAAGAGTTGCCAGTAATGGCCTAGAAGGTTTTTTACTATCGTAACGTCCTAATCTCTTGTAGTTTTTTTTATAGCGTCCCCTTCCAATTGTACGTTACTGTCTTCAAAAATTTATTTTATCTGCCTTAAGTCATGTTCTCCTCTTTCTTTCTTTTCATCTGATTCACTTTCTTGTAATCCAAAAATGACAATGTTGTTTTCTCTTTTCTTTCTTTCATTTATTTCGTCCACTACAACAGTTGTCATTTCTACCTTGTCCACTCTCTTACTTGATTCTGAAGCTGCTACATCTGCATAGGATGTTATTTGATCTTGAGCTTTTGATAGTTCATCTTTTACAATGTCTCTGACCTTGGACTCGTCACACTTTGTGTCTATCTTTTGTTCAATCACAGTTAGCCTAGACTCAAACATTTGTATGATTTTATCACACATATTTTCAATATTCAACCCTGTTGTGATATTCTCTTCTACACTAGCTTTACATGGTGTACAGAACCACACCGAGTCTGATTTAGTAAGTACTTCATATTCACCTTTTGTTTTTTCAAACATTTAATGCAGAAATGATCCCTACATCTTTGACATTCTAATAGTCTTGTGTCTGGTTCTGAAAAGACCTTGTCGCACTCTTTACATGTCCAAGCATCATTTTCTGCTCCTTTGCTTATACTGCCGGCTCTACTGTTTCTTCCCGTCATTTTTCTGCAGAGCTTCCCTGAAGTAATATTTTTGTCAAAGCGTAAGTTGTTATAATGCAAGGCTTCCTTGCCGTAAAATATTGACAATGCGCAAGTTTTTTTTTATAATGCAAGGCTTCCTTGCAGTAAAATATTTTGTCTCAGCGTATGTTTTATAATGCACGGCTTCCGTACTATTTCTTTCTTCCTAGTAATAAGCAGGGCTTCCATGCCGACTACCTCTGATATAAATTATTTTCGTGCACGTTATTTGGCTATATAGCTGGAGTTTCCAGCTATATGTATTTATTATGCTTTTCTTTTAGGTTTGTATATACTGCAAAGTTCCCCTACAGTAAAACTCTAGTCAGATGGAGTATTGTATAATGCAAGGCGTCCTTGCATATATATCTTAAGTATAGTTTAGCTATCTAGACTTCCTATCTTTTTTATATATACTGCAAAGCTTCCTGCAGTAAAACTCTAGTCAGGAGGTGTATTGTACAATGCAAGGTGTCCTTGCATATATAACTTAAGTATAGTTTTAACTATCTTCTTAAGCAGAGCTTCTATACTTATAACATGCAAAAAAACAGTATACATACACTAGTGTACAATGGTAGAAATAAATAGTTATTTGCAGAGCAAAACTTCTTTGCACTTTTTTGTACTCACTTTAATGGCCACAGCCCAGTAGGTACTCGCTAACTTCTATAACTACCTCAATAAACTTGTACAGCCATAGTTTTGCTAATTTAAATAAATACAAACATTCGTTTGATTTTGGCAAATAACCTTAATATGATAAAGACAATGTTACTCTCAGTTTATTAAGATGATGCAATTTGAAAAAGTGTGGACTATAAAAGTGCCATTGAACGCTGATTGCAAAGGTGGATATCAAACATTTCTATAACAGGGTCCGTTTTTATAAGAACAATATCAGATTTCAAAACAATTTGTTTTAAGTAAAATCAAAAGATACTGAGGTGTAATTCAAAGTGAAAATTAGAAAACATGGTAAAAAAGAAAAATGACAAGGACGAGTTTGGAAATATTTTAAAACAAGCTTTTACTTAACCAGTCTATAGCTCCGTGCTGCCCCCTTAATCCACATATGGGCTGTGCCAATGTTTCACTGAAATACAAATTGAATTGTTGTCTGTCTTTACCAAAATGAATGTTAATAGCTGGAATAAGGATATTACTAAGTTTAAATATTGCCTTCACTGATGTGTAGTCACATTATCACTTTAAATGGAAATACCCAAATCTAAAAATACACCATAGTACAAAGCATATTCTATATTGATCCTACATATTAGTAAACACATTTACAGATTATTATCATAATAATACACGGCAGTAGCATAATAGCTGATATAGCAATCATATCTTATTGAGGATTGATAACATTTCCATGAATTTGCTATTTGTAGGTTGAGTATAACTGAAACTGAAAGTAGAAATGAGCATATATTAGCAACTGGCATGATTTTCCTAAACATCATATTTATTAATATTTTTCACTTTAATTCTTTGTACAACATCTGAATAATTGAAAAAATAAAGATTTGAAGTTAACTTCCTTTCTAAAACCAAGATATGGGTTCATATTCATAGGTTGGTAGGCACCTTTTTTGTTTGAAAATTTTTATTTTATGAAAAAAGTAACCCATCTTTTTCTTTACCTTTTCTTCTTCTTAAATATTCAAAAACAACATACCAATAGCATCATTTACATGTTAACATTCAGAATTTAAAAAAAAATGGGGCATACTTTAAATAGAAAAACTAATATGGGTCTTTAAATAGGGGTACCCTCATACGTTTTTCATGAAAAATACACTAAAATGTGAAAAGAACAATACATTTTTTTCACAATTTTCAATATTTTTAAAATTTTGAAATATAAAGACAATCATGTGTTATTACCTCAATAATTATGATAATTTAAATCGATGGTCATTACATTTTGTTTACATCTTTATGAAAAATGTACCCCAAAAAAGTATTCCTTATTATTTGAGTGGTAAATTTTCAAAACTGTGAAGCAATAAAAAAAGTCACTATGGTTTCAAAACATACCCTTATCCAAACATCCTTATACCCTTAGCTAACTAGACAATATATGTTTCCATGCTAAAGTAAAAAAAAAGTTTGTTTTCTTAAATTTAATGCGAAAAAACAGGGGGGGTGGGTAAATTAGTTTTGCCACCTCAACTTTTCAAAGTGGGGAGGTTGATTTTCCCCAGCTTCTTTTCCTATGAAGTGGTATTAGTGAAGTTCGAGCTGCAGACTCATATGGAGCATCTGAGCTCATGACAGTCTGGAGTTTTAGTGGTGTTTCAATTAGTGATAGTGTTTCACAATCTTCAGTTTTCTTATAAATTCTGCACTGTATTCATAATGTTTTGTCAGCCCATTAAATATTTGTCTTTTTGTTTTGTTATACCTGTATATTTATATCATTTATTGTTAATGGAGTAATAGATTGACCAATAAATGTAGCTCTCAGTCTATACGACATTTTTAAACTTATAAACTATAGTATAAACAATCGAAGATGCTAAAACGGAAGTTGGATTATGTAATTTTTCCGCGGAATTATCTCCCTTTGAAGTCAACACGCATTTATTTTTGTGAAATAAACTATGTCAACGGGGGAAAATGATAGAAACAACTATTATTATATGTTAAAATTAGTTGAAATTTGTTAAAAATAACCATTGTATTTGCGTTTACGACCTAATTCGTATTTTTTAAATGAAATTTCCACTTCAAATTATGTTTTCACGAAGAAAAAGTGTCTCAAATGTTATTTAATGTTCATAAACGCTAAATTTAATCACCCCTACCTAATAATTTGCACATATTCGATGCATTTGTACACGGGTCTCTTTATATAGCCCCGTAACACATAGCATGTAAACGGGTGTCATCTTTTCTGAATTTTTCATTCATTACATCTGGGCGACACCTAGCGGAGGTGCCAGTCGCTACATATATATAACAAATATATATAACATAATTAAATATATATATATTGCAATCTGACCTATATTTGATCTCTCGACATCCATTATGTAGAGAAGAAAAGTATGAATATACCAAGACGTCCTTTTCAGTTATATAGTAAAACAAAATACTTATTGACAGCTAGCTATAAAGGTAATCATGAAACCGGGAACCAGTTGTAGTTAGTCGATGACTTCATTATTGGATAACAAAGCACATGTTATATTTTTGTCCAAGCTGTGGAACGGAAGTAAGCACGGGATCAATGCACGTGGATCAATGTACACTAATTAAACTGTCTAAAATGTAAAATAATCATCGATGTGTTGTCATGTAAACTTTAAAATGTAAAATAGTCATCGGTGTGTTGTCGGGTAAACTTGAAAATGTAAAATAGTCATCGGTGTGTTGTCAGGTAAACTTGAAAATGTAAAATAGTCATCGGTGTGTTGTCAGTTGAACTTGAAAATGTAAAATAGTCATCGGTGTGTTGTCAGTTAAACTTGAAAATGGGGAATTAACATATGTCTCTGTATTATTATTTATATTTTAAAACAAATGTGATGACAAACTAAACAATTACATTCAAACCTTTATTAACAGGCCACATTTGGGACAAAGAACAAGTGGCCTTATAAGACAGGTGACCTCTTAAAAGAGGTTAAATTAATTTGAAACTTTCTATGACAGGACAAGACAAATGTGACCTTTTAATACAAGTGACTGCTTAATGGAGGTTTGACTGTATTACTATTGCCGAAAATAATGACATCTATACTTCATACACTGTTATGGCTATCGGGATAGTATCCAATTCGCTATGACATAAACTTGTGTTTTCGAGAATCTAAGGCATGTTTTAATCGTTCGAGCTAAATGTGCCTTCCATCATGTTTTTCCTACCTTTTTTGAGGTAGCATAACAAGAACCAAGACCAAGACATTCAATACGTAAATATTGATGTGATGTAATAATCTTTCTTAATAATTGAATATCAGAGTTTGTTTTTCGTACAATGATTCATGAAACATTTCCAACGTGCTTAATATATATACTCTTATTTTGTACAGTTGTGGAAGTATTGCGTGTAATAGAGCGTGTAATGTTTACACTCTTTCAACTTTCAAAATTTAAATGCTATTTCCGGAAACTTATAATATACAGTCCATCTAATTAGTCAGCCCCCTTATAACAGATATAACCTGGTCCGTTTCCGCTTAATAAACCGCGAAGCGGTTTATGAAAAGCGTAAACTGACCCAAACCAGGTTATGCAAGTATAACCTGTTCAACAATTTCAAATATTCCTTATAATATAATAATAAGATAGCCACATTTAAATTAGTTGACTTTCCAATCTGATGACTATAAACGTATCTGATGACATGGTGTAGTTTATTCTAGAAACACGACGTGCGCACTAAATTAAATATCTACGTTTATTATTAATACCTTCAGGTATAAATAACATTAGCTGAGATTAACCTTAGTCATAAAACTTAGAAATTTAATTTTGTACGGAGTACACGTGACTGGGATAACTTTCTTCAGGCACATTCAATGTCAAAATAATGCAAAGCAAGATAATTTAACATTTTTTTTTGGGAGCAAGAACACCAAAAGGGCCTAAACAGAAAAGTCAAACTTTACCTATGCTATAGGGAAGCTTTTCTTTACATAGTATCTTCTTCTTTTCAGTGTTAGACTTATATATCTGCTTTTCAAATTGCCCGATGTCGAGAGGATTTAGACAAGAAGAATGAGTTATCGGGTAATACAACATTGTGTATCTGGTGTAGAATGTGAATAATTGAATGTTTGCTGCTGATCATGTATCATTACCGTTTATGCTATTGTTGATGGATTGTTAGTTACCATGGATATTAATTTGGTGTTGACTGGACATTTATTGAGATTAATTTAGACATTTATATACAGTCAAACCTGTCTATAGTGGTCACCTGGGGGAGATTGACAAAATGACCGCTATATACATGTGACCTTTATGTGAAGGGTTTTGATTTTTTGACAAAATATTGCACGTTAGTTGTAAATAAACATTTTTCATTACATCTTATGTTTTTAATAATATTTTACTGGTTATTTTGTTCCTGTCGTAATTTTACTCTGGTTTACATTTATTGTTGATGAAATTATCTCAATATGATATGATTTGAATAAAACATACAAATAAATAAATAAAGATATTTAATAAACAAAAGTATACTAAACTGGAAGCATTGTTTTTCAAAATCGTAAATTTCCAGTAACACGAGGTTGAACTGGGAACGTTGTTTTCAAAATCGTAAAGAATCTCGCATTTTCTTTAAAGAATGTTCATTATCTGGGTATGACCAACACCCATCTCCTCGCCCACAGTCCGAAAACTTTTCCCAACATCACAATGATTTATCGCTTTCACTTTGTTGTCAAATTTCAAAGCTTTCCTATTTACGGATGTTGATGATTTTGACATGATGCACTAGATACAAAATATTTTTGGTGGGTGAATTTCTCGTCGTAATGAATAATAATCCCCAATACCGCCCGGGGATAAACTGTCCTTTATGTCATTTACGATTCACAAAACAAAATGTGCTTGTTTATTTAATTTATTAAATTAGTCAATATATTTTATAACATCTCAGGATTTTTGGTACATTTGAAAAAAATACCGATCTTCCGAAATCACTTCCGGTTTTATTTTTAAAATAAAATTGACCGTTATACATGGGGTTTTACACTGAAAATTATTTATAAATGGTGACCGCTGACCGCATGGAACAGGTGACCGCTATATCGAATTAAAATATATAGTAAAATGCACAGGGAGAGCACGAAAGTGACCGTTATGACCAGGTGACCATTATATAAAGGTGACCGTTACGGCAGGTTTGACTGTATATTGAATTTGTCCAATAAAGGAACATCTGAGAATGAAACCGCATAGATACTCTTAGATGCTGTATCTTTGAAGTAGTAATTTACCTTTTATGTTTATTATTATAATTGTTTGCATAATTTAAATAGTTCATATCATTACGGAGAATATAAAATGGTAACAATTGATGCCGTTGACACAAGTTTCCTTGTATACTCAAGTGTCGTTTCCTGTAATTGTACCATATTGTATTCTTCTACATTTCAAACAGGAACAATTTAGTCATGTATTATTTTCCATACAGGTTTACCAAATTTCATATATGATTAATACATTATGAAATATATTACGAATTGGTACAAAGCTTGTCAATTGCTTAATATGTAACCAGCAAATTGTGGTGAGTATTACTTTCTTAATTGTTTCCAGCTTGTCCCAGAATTGTAAAAATGATGTTATAGTGACAACCGTAACATGTTAACCGTAATGAAAAAGGGATGTTTGGCGTCGTAAAATCTGATTCAACCCACCGTTTCTTTGGAAATGCCTGTACCAAGTAAGGGCCATTGCTGTTTTCCCAGTTTTCCGGTTGTTGACTGATTTTGTCTGTTTGTTTATTTGTGAGTTTTGCCTTTCCCTTTGGAAGATTGCTCGGTGTTCCGTGATTTTCTTATTACCCTTGTATGTACTTATGGATATCCTCACAAGATTTATAACTGTAAGATTGGATGAGCAATTTATCAATGGAAGTAACTACGGCAACTGTGTTAAACCTACATCAAAATTCATTTTTTTCAGCCACTATTCATCTCTGGAATACTTTACCCCAATATATCAGAGATTCATCTAGTAATTGCATACTCAAATCTAGATTAAAGACTTACTACAACAATCAAGTAAAGCCTCCTAAATATTGTTCGTTTGGTACACGTCTGGCAAGTATTCTACATACTCGTTTAAGGCAAAATTGTAGTAGCTTAAAAGGTGACCTTTTTAGATGTAATCTGATAGATTCTTGTTACTGTAACTGCAACAATTATGTGGAAAACAATGAACACTACTTCTTGCACTGTAAATTATTTGATAATCAGAGAAATGCTATGTTGAACAATATTAGAGATCTCGGGTTAGATATATCCATTAACAATATATTGTATGGAAATTCAGATTTTGCACATGATGTTAACTGCTCACTTTTCACAACTGTTCACAGATACATACTAGATACTAAAAGATTTGTCTAATGTTTATGTACTTTTAACTCATCTGACGGCAGCGACTCAATATCAATCACAATATATCTTTCAATACTATGTCATTTTTCTCAAATAATTATGAATGAAATAATGTTCTGTTTTTGTAATATATTGTCTAATTAATTATTTTTATGTAACGGAGAAGACCTCGTAAGTTTATAACTTGTATCTGATCCATTGTCTGTATTTGTTTGACAAGTAAAGTACTATATTAATGTTCATTCTAATTCACCAGTTTGGTACACATGTGAGGCAACACGTATTAGTATAGACATATCCCAGTGACTTAGGCACAGTAACTAAAATTTCAATTACATACACATATATTTATATGTAATCAAGGGGCCGACGTGGCCGTGATCGTATGGTAGTTGGATTTACAACTACCTATGCAATCAGTGCCTATCACCATTGATGTTGTGAGTTCGAATCAGGGCGAGGTTTAAAACATTATGTGATAAAGTTTGTCAGGGACTTGCGACAGGTTGGTGGTTTTCTCCAGATTCTCCAGTTTCCTCAACAAATAAAACTGACAGCTACGATATAACTGAAATAGTGTTGAAAGTGTCCAAATCAACTGTCAAATTGTCTGGAAATAGCTGAAACAAGCGTCGTTCTAAACGTTTTCAAAGGCGTCATCAGACGTTAGTGCTAATACCTGTTACTGTTTATTTCTGTTGCTCAACAGGAATCAGGGACCAGAAAAGCTATATTTTGGCCAGTGACCGTATATAACGAAAAATATCCTGTCAATGCAATTTAACTGCTCGAATAGAACCAGTGCATGGTATTAAAAAAAGCATTGCAGTAAGCTGATAATATATAAATGAAGGAGAAAGAGAGTGATTAACTAGTATATTGATGAAGTTTTGCGAAACAAAACAAAATATACCCAATGATTAGCTTAGGTGGCATGTATGTATCCGTGTTGTCATTGGAGAACCAATTATCAGAGGGGGCAGGCTAGGTTTCCATTGACCGGTTTAACCCCGTCACATTTTTGTTCCCTTCACAAATCATGAATATGATTCCACGGTCAGGCGTCGTGTTTTTTATGTTAAGTGGATTTATGTGAGAGGTGATTGTTCGTTTTGTTGATATTGATGGCGTTTTTGGCCATCACTGTTCAGAGGTGATTGTTTGTTTTGTTGATATTGATGGCATTGTTGGCCATCACTGTTTAGAGGTGATTGTTCGTTTTGTTGATATTGATGGCGTTTTTGGCCATCACTGTTCAGAGGTGATTGTTTGTTTTGTTGATATTGATGGCATTGTTGGCCTTCACTGTTCAGAGGTGATTGTTTGTTTTATTGATATTGATGGCATTGTTGGCCATCACTGTTCAGAGGTGATTGTTTGTTTTGTTGATATTGATGGCATTGTTGGCCATCACTGTTCAGAGGTGATTGTTTGTTTTGTTGATAGTGATGGCATTGTTGGCTATCACTGTTTAGAGGTGATTGTTCGTTTTGTTGATAGTGATGGCATTGTTGGCCATCACTGTTTAGAGGTGATTGTTCGTTTTGTTGATAGTGATCATTGTTTAGAGGTGATTGTTTGTTTTGCTGATGTTGATGGTATTGTTGACCATCACTGTTTAGACTTTCTTTTCATAAATTCATTGCTATTATATTATCAGTATTTTATCTTTTTTTCTTTCAGAAAATGCACAGACGACCTATTTAAAACATGAAAACATACTTCGTTTTTAATCTTATTCTACTGTTACAACGGATACAAGGTAACCTCTTTACTGATTTTCCATCTTAAGTCACATGTCAAAGGTCAATTATCATGTGCATGCTGTTTTCTTTAAAAGTATTAAAACACTTACAATCTGACATTTCGGCTCCTTATTTCTATACTTTTTAATCATCAAGGCATGAAGAGGACATTTCTATCCGCATTCAGCATACAAATAACATAATACATATGTAATATTTAAAAATAATAGCATGCATATGTATGAAGTATAATACAATATATCAACATTTTTCGTCTTGTCAATGGCTAATTTTTTCACGGAGTTAAAGCTGCGGATCATGTAATTAACAATTGTTTTTATTTTACTTCTTATATTAATCATTTCGTTGCATTGTCAACCATTATCGACGAACGTCACATTTTCAAGAAAAGTAATACTATAATACATTAAATACAGTTCTCCTTGTTTTAGGCAGCATTCATGACGAGTTTCAAGATGACGTCAAACTGTATACTGATATAGGAAATGATGTCATATTGAAGTGTAAAATCACAAATTCTACTCGTTTAATATGGAAGCGAGAGAATACAATAATTTCATATGGATTGAATATTAATCCAGAACTGCAACACAGACTTAAAATAATAGGAGACAAAGCTCTGGGAGAGTACAATCTACAAATTTCAGATTTAACAGAAAGAGACTTGGGTTCATATTGGTGCGAACGCCATGTTAATGGTGTGGTCTATGAGAAACAAGTAGTGATAAAATTGACAGGTGAGCAACTTGTGACTTACAGCAGTATTTAGGTTTATTTCGATATTAATATATAGATACCATATTTTGTAAAGAGCAAATGCATTGCCTGTAGTTTCTGCTTTATGTTTATTTGTCTTGTGTCTTCTGTGCCCAGTGTTGCCCGTATCTCTGGATTGTCCATTCTTCATTGCCCCTTCGGTGTTTTTGAAAGCGTATTTGTATTGAAAACAAATCTATTAGTGAAATAACGTGATGTACATTTACAATTTCTATTGATGATAGTGTAATATTCATGTGTGTCACAATATACTATGTAAACCAAGCTCACATCCATTTTGTGTATAATTATGAAATAAAGATGTCAATGATTGACAACCGCCAGGTATATTTATATATTATTACTGAAGACCCTATTGTGACTTTACTACTGAAGACCCTATTGTGACTTTATTATTGAAGATCCTATTGTGACTGTGAAATATAGAACAGAAATAAAAGGGTATTTCCTTTATCTTTGTAAATTTGGATAGTTTATCATGTTCATTTACATCCACATCCTTTTTCTACAAATGCAACAAAGTGAACAGCCTAAATAATATAATAATTCTTCATGAAGGCTTTGTATTGTTATAAAAAGAAATTTATTATGTTAGCAGATTCAATAATAACACGATATACATATATGACTTTATTTTGTAAACTACAAGATTCCATGAGAACAGTAATGATAATGGCTGTTCATACTGTTGAATAAGAACAATATACGTTTGTCTTTTTAACAGAACTCCAGACGACCAACAGTAAAGTCGACATTTCTACTGACATAGCCACAAAGACAGGTAAAATCTTAATTGAAAAATTAATAGAAAAGCTTATTTATTACGATTCACCCCGAGTAGGGTCTGTGTATTTTTTTGTGTCTTGTGCCCAATGTTACCCGTGTCTATCTTCCTGTGTCTTGTGCCCAATGTTACCCGTGTCTATCTTCCTATATCTTGTGCCCAATGTTACCCGTGTCTATCTTTCTGTGTCTTGTGCCCAATGTTACCCGTGTCTATCTTCCTGTGTCTTGTGTCCAATGTTACCCGTGTCTATCTTCCTGTGTCTTGTGCCCAATGATACCCGTGTCTATCTGCCTGTGTCTTGTACCCAATGTTAACCGTGTCTATCTTCCTGTGTCTTGTGCCCAAAGTTACCCGTGTCTATCTTCATGTGTCTTGTGTCCAATGTTACCCGTGTCTATCTTCATGTGTCTTGTGCCCAATGCTACCCGTGTCTATCTTCCTGTGTCTTGTGCCCAATGTTACCCGTGTCTATCTTCCTGTGTCTTGTGCCCAATGTTACCCGTGTCTATCTTCCTGTGTCTTGTACCCAATGTTACCCGTGTCTATCTTCCTATGTCTTGTGCCCAATGTTGCCCGTGTATATCTTCCTGTGTCTTGTGCCCAATGTTACCCGTGTCTATCTTCATGTGTCTTGTGCCGTATGTTACCCGTGTCTATCTTCCTGTGTCTTGTGTCCAATGTTACCCGTGTCTACCTTACTGTGTCTTGTGCCCAATGTTACTCGTGTTTATCTTCCTGTGTCTTGTGCCCAATGTTACCCGTGTCTATCTTCATGTGTCTTGTGCCCAATGTTACCCGTGTCTATCTTCCTGTGTCTTGTGCCCAATGTTACCCGTGTCTATCTTCCTGTGTCTTGTGTCCAATGTTTCCCGTGTCTATCTTCCTGTGTCTTGTGCCGAATGTTACCCGTGTCTACCTTCCTGTGTCTTGTACCCAATATTACCCGTGTATATCTTCCTTTGTCTTGTGCCCAATGTTACCCCTGTCTATCTTCCTGTGTCTTGTGCCCAATTGTCTTGTTCCCAATGTTACCCGTGTCTATATGTCTGTGTCTTGTGCCCAATGTTACCCGTGTCTACCTTCCTGTGTCTTGTACCCAATGTTACCCGTGTCTATCTTCCTTTGTCTTGTGCCCAATGTTACCCGTGTCTATCTTTCTGTGTATTATACCCAATGTTACCCGTGTCTACCTTCCTGTGTCTTGTACCCAATGTTACCCGTGTCTATCTTCATGTGTCTTGTGCCCAATGTTACCCGTGTCTATCTTCCTGTGTCTTGTGCCCAATTGTCTTGTGCCCAATGTTATCCGTGTCTACCTTCCTTTGTCTTGTGCCCAATGTTACCCGTGTCTACCTTCCTGTGTCTTGTACCCAATGTTACCCGTGTCTATCTTCATGTGTCTTGTGCCCAATGTTACCTGTGTCTATCTTCCTGTGTCTTGTGCCCAATTGTCTTGTGCCCAATGTTATCCGTGTCTACCTTCCTTTGTCTTGTGCCCAATGTTACCCGTGTCTACTTTCTTGTTACCTGTGCCCAATGTTACCAGTGTCTACCTTCTTCTGTCTTGTGCCCAATGTTACCCGTGTCTACCTTCCTTTGTCTTGTGCCCAATGTTACCCGTGTCTACCTTCCTTTGTCTTGTGCCCAATATTACCCGTGTCTACCTTCCTGTGCATTGTGCCCAATGTTACCAGTGTCTACCTTCCTGTGTCTTGTGCCCAATGTTACCCGGGTCTACCTTCCTGTGTCTTGTGCCCAATGTTAACCGTGTCTACCTTCTTTTGTCTTGTGCCCAATGTTACCCGTGTCTACATTCTTGTGTCTTGTGCCCAATGTTACCCGTGTCTACCTTCCTGTGCATTGTGCCCAATGTTACCAGTGTCTACCTTCCAGTGTAT
>MJUT01002205.1:75405-90505 GCA_002080005.1 Gigantidas platifrons | reverse complement strand
GACAAATCTTACCAGAGTTACATCCCTTCTTATACTTCGTCCGTGTGTCCCGAATTGGTTTCCAGATGATAACTTGTGAATAAAAAGTCAGGTTGAAGCTAGGTGTGGCATGTAAGTGTATCTTATGAATATCTATGTCAAGTTCGATAATGACAATTTGTCAACAATTTTTACTAGAGTTATGCCCCTTTTTAGCTCGCCTGTACGAAGTACAGAAGTGCTTATGTCGTCACCTGTGCGTCGTCGTCGTCGTCGTCGGCGGCGTCCAATGTTAACGTTTGCGTTTAGGTCCAATGTAGACAAACTACTTGGCCCAAGTTGATGAAACTTCACATGTGAGTTTGTCGTGGACAGCTAAAAACACCGCACACAAATATAGGTCACTGTGACCTACTATTTCTGCCTGAATGACTTCGACATTTTTGCATCAACGTTTGCATTTATGTCCAATGTAGACAAACTACTTGGCCCAGGTTGATGAAACTTCACATGTGAGTTTGTCGTGGACAGCTAAAAACACAGCAGACAAATATAGGTCATCGTGACCTACTATTTCTGCCTGAATGACTTTGACATTTTGCGTTAACGTTTGCGTTTAGGTCCAATGTAGACAAACTACTTGACCCAGGTTGATGAAACATCACATGTGAGTTTGTCGTGGACAGCTTAAAACACCGCACACAAATATAGGTCACCATGACCTACTATTTCTGCCTGAATGACTTTGACATTTTTGCGTGAACGTTTGCGTTTAGGTCCAATGTAGACAAAGTACTTGACCCAGGTTGATGAAACTTCACATGTGAGTTTGTTGTGGACAGCTAAAAACACAGCACACAAATATAGGTCACTGTGACCTACTATTTCTGCCTGAATGACTTCGACATTTTTGCATCAACGTTTGCATTTAGGTCCAATGTAGACAAACTACTTGACCCAGGTTGATGAAACTTCACATGTGAGTTTGTCGTGGACAGTTAAAAACATCGCGCACAAATATAGGTCACCGTGACCTACTATTTCTGCTTGAATGACTTCGACATTTTTGTGTTAACGTTTGCGTTTAGGTGCAATGTAGACAAACTACTTGGTCCAGGTTGATGAAACTTCACATGTGAGTTTATCTTGGACAGTTAAAAACACCACAGACAAATATAGGTCACTGATACCTACTATTTCTGCCTGAATGACTTCGACATTTTTGCGTTAAGGTCCAATGTAGAAAAATTACTTGGTCCAGGTTGATGAAACTTCACATGTGAGTTTGTCATGGACAGTTAAAAACACCGCACACAAATATAGGTCACTGTGACCTACTATTTCTGCCTGAATGACTTCAACATTTTTGTGTTAACGTTTGCATTTAGGTCTAATGTAGACAAACTACTTGGTCCAGGTTGATGAAACTTCACATGTGAGTGTTGTGGACAGTTAAAAACACTGCACACAAATATAGGTCACCGTGACCTACTATTTCTGCCTCAATGACTTCAACATTTTTGTTAAGACCTGTTTTACTATTACATTTATATGTCCATTTTGAATACCATTAAGTGGTTTTCTTTTGGCTAAACTGAAGTATTGTTCTTAACCAAATTAAACACTAACCACATGGTTATGACATTCACATGTAACTATAAATTGCACAGGCGAGCTGGATGGTTTGCCTTGCGACCAGCTATTTTTATACCTCAAAATTGCCAAATATTTGGTTTCCAGATGATAACTTGGGAACAAATAGTCAGATTGAAACTAGGTTTGGTATGTAAGTGTATCTCATGAATATCTAGGTCAAGTTTGATAGCGATCATTTTTCGACAAACCTTACCAGAGTTACATCCCTTTTTATTCTTCAAAATTGCTAATTTTTTGGTTTCCAAGTTATGACTTGTGAACAAAAAGTCCGATTGAAACTAGGTTTGATATGTAAATGTAACTCATGAATATCTAGGTCAAGTTCGATAATGATGATTTTTCAACAAATCTAAGCAGAGTTACTCCCCCTTTTTTTTTTTACTTCAAAATGGTCCTTGGGTGGTCCTCTTTCAGAATTATTTAAGTCAGGTGAGTGATACAAGCTCACCTGAACCTCTAGTTTACAGTAGTTTCAAAATTTAATCTTACCATATAACCTTGGCATCGGGGGACCAGTGGCCAACAGCCTTTTATTGTAACTTGCAGCGAACCCACGCTGTATTGGTGATAGGCTTAAATGAGTTGTTAGGTAATATAACTTCCTAACTCATTGAGCCACCCGGGCTCTCACCATGATTTGGTTACATTGTTATCCAGTATTTAAAATTGTATCATTCAAATCTTTGTCATGTTAGACAATTATCCTTATTATAACCAACACCTGTTGTACCTTGAAAAATGTAATTTTCGAAATTCTTTATTTCAATATTACATATTTAATTTTGTTTTATAGTCGGTTCTTATTTCTATTTGTTATAAATTTGTGTTATAATTCAAAATAATCTCAATACATTTTGTATTTGTATAAATAATTAATGCAGATTATTCCCGACTTTTATCAAAATTGACTTTAGTCTTTGAGACACAATTTTAACAAAGTAAGGGATAAACTGCATCAATCATTTATACAAATATTGAGATTATTTTGATTTGTAAAACAAATTTATAACACTTAATTTAACAATGGAAATAATAACAAAATTAACAATGAAATGTTGAAATAAAGAATTTCGAGAATTACATTTTTTGAGGTACTAAATGTATTGGTTATATTATACTAAGCAATACAGGTTGGTTGGTTTTTATGGTGTTTAACGCCACTTTCAACAATATTTTAGTATATCAGTTTTATTGGTGGGGGGCATGAGTATCCGGAGAAAACCACCGACCCATCGCAAGTCACTGTCAAACTTTATCACATAATGTATTGAGTACACCTTGCCATGAACTGGGTTAGAACTGACAACATCAGTGATGATATGTACTGATTGCGCAGTTAGTTATTAATCCAACTACCATATGACGACACCAGCAGTCCTTTAAAAAATAATTCATCTTCAATTTATATAATACGGATTTTTTCTAAATGACTTTTGTATAGAAAGGGTAATCTGGAAACCGGAGTACCCATAGAAAATCGCCGACCTGTCGTAAGTCACTGACAAACTTTATCACATAATGTATCGTGTACATCTTGATATGAACGGGGTTCGAGCTCACAACATCAGTGATGATAGACACTGATTGCACAGGTAGTTGTAAATCCAACTACCATACGATCACGACCACGATTACCCCTAAGAAAGAGAGTAAGAAGAAATGAGTTTACAAATGATTTACTAGCCTTATTGAGTTGGGTGATGGTCTCGCCGGATCAACGGAATACTTTAAACCGAATAAATAAGTAATGATATGAGTGCGTACCCAGGTACCCATCTCAAGTTTTAAAGTTTACATACACATACAAAAGACTGGTTTCATCAGTGATTTCTCCATCATATCAGAGTATAGGTTTGGTTTGGTATGTGGTGTTTAACGCCACTTACAACATTTTACAACAATACTAAGTATTTCATTTATATCGTGCGCGCGTGGCGGTCAGTTTTATTGGTGGAGAAAACTGGAGTACCCGGAGAAAACCACCGTCCTGCCGCAATTCATTGACAAACTTTATCATATAATGTTGTATTGAGTACACTTTCTACCTATAAGTAAACCTGTTAGTCACGATATGGATGTAACTGGAAATCACTCTGAACATGGATAACATGAACCCTACTTTTAACCATAAACATGGTCTTCGAAAGAACACGATATATCTAAGAAATTATTTGAATGGAATTCACATAGGCATTCATGTTTAGATGAGGGGAATACAAGAACGGTTTGGTTTATGGTGTTTAATGCCACTTTCAACAATATTTCAGTTATTGACAAACTTTATCCGAATATCGCATTATGATTAATCGAGTAGACCTCGTCTGAGCAGGGTTCGAACTCACAACTTAAGTGGTGATATACACTGATTGCACAGGTATTTGTAAATGCGAAGGCCCCAGTACAAGAACGTAAAAACATGAAATAATTGAAAACACGAAGAACAGGAAATTATTTTCCTTGAAAACGAAGAACGAACCCCTCCCCCCCCCCCCCCCATTTAATACTGATATCTTTATTTTTAAATTAAGGTCTTTCACCATTTCTATAGGAAAGACCTTTTTGTAATTGTTCTTATTTTTAATATTCGGACGCACGAACTTTGGTGACACTCTTTGAGTCTTACACTTGTGCACGTAAACACCTCCACTTCTAGAAGCTAATCCAATTGAAAAGGTTGAACAGTCTGGTCGTATGTACACAATCGTGATCTTTTGTACTTATATTTTTGATGGTACATATATACATGTATGTCTCAGACATGGGGTAATCGTAGCCAGTTGTAATTGATCACATTTTTTTTCATGTAATCGGATGTAATCGGACATTTTTTAGATTACATGTAATCAATTACATTCATTTTGAACCTGTGTAATCAGACATTTTTTTTAGATTACATGTAATCGATTACATTCATTTTGAACCTGTGTAATCGGACATGTTTTAGATTACATCGATTACATTCATTTTGAACCTGTGTAATTGGACATTTTTTAGATTACATGTAATCAATTACATTCATTTTGAACCTGTATAATCGGACATTTTTTAGATTACATGTAATCAATTACATTCATTTTGAACCTGTGTAATCAGACATTTTTTAGATTACATGCAATCAATTACATTCATTTTGAACATGTAATCATGATTACTTTCTTATTACATTTAGATTACTTTTCATCATTTTGACATACTATGTCTCAGCTGAAGATTCATCCGAGTCAAAATAATGAGTCGATTGTCATCATCAGTTTCAAAACTCATTTTTACAGTTCACATGTATTTGCATCCATGCTGAAATAATTACTTTGCGTTAGCTGCAGAAACATAGGTCACATAAAAGCAAATTGCTTAGTAACTTATATGTTAAAGTGGAAAAGAAAACACCTTGAACGGAAAATAAAATATGCCAAACACGCTGCACGAAAATAACCCTGTGCTAGATTGCATGATACATCTTCTCCGATCAGTTTCAATTGAGCTTCAATTAAGAAAGTGCAAACCGCTTTATGTAAATAATATGACGTACAGTATTATCAGTGCGTTTCTTTTCAACGGAATCAATCACAAATAATGTAATTAGTGTAGGGGTACTATTATTACCTTGCGTACGAACGTGACACTTTTCTTCTTCTAAATCTATATTTAATTCGAACAACAACAAACAATTTTATCCTTACTAATCATTACCCACTTAACATTCCGCCGAGTCAATACATAGTATTTAAGTGGACATTTTATTTATATCCCAAATCGACGTCAAGATTTGTATATTAATGAGGGATTCTTTTGTACCGTTAAATCCAATGTTTTCCCGCGATTTTAAAAGTTCGTGTCAGGCCAACGAGAGCAAAGGTGTTTTTGTTTTTGTTTTTGTTATTTCATAAACAACAATCCTGACGATTTGTTTAACATTACTGCAATGATTGAAAGGATATAAGGTATGTCTGCTTTAAACATTAAGGTGAAGCTTATATGATATATAATCATAGGTGACCGTCATGGTCGTGATCGTATGGTTGGATTTATAACTACCTATGCAATCAGTGCCTATCACCACTGTAAGTTCGAATCTCGATCAGGGCGAGGTGTACAACATTATGTGATACAGTTTGTAAGTAACTTGCAACAGGTCGGTAGTTTTCTCGTGATACTCCGGTTTCCCGGGTCCACTAATAGAACTGACCGACACGATGTAACTGAAATATTGTTGAAAGTGGCGTTAAACACCATAACCATATATAAGTATTAGAAAATTATAAATACATGTGTAAAAGTAAAATAAATCCTGGCATGAAATTGGTCAGGACGGAATAACGTTTTTTTTTTACTAAGAAGAACTATCCCATGGACGATTTAATCTACGAACAATATTCCAAGTATCCTTTAAAAAGTGTAATCAGAATCAGTAAATTGAAGCAGGACAGGCAACACAATGACCAAAATAAAAAGGACAAAAGGACAAACAACGATCTACAAAACACTACACAGAAAACTAAAGATCGAGTAACACAAATCACACTAAAAACCGGGGGGTGAACTCAGGTACTCCGGAAGGGTAAGAAGTTCCTGCTTCACTAGTTGTACCAATCGTGTTGATCTAGTAATAAACCAGGAGATAAGTCAAGAATGAGGAAAGGATCGGAAAGTGCTTACGACATTTGTGACACAGTTGTTCCATAACGGTTAACCAAGTCAGGGATGGTGATGACCGTAAAACGTTCTAAGTGATGGTTTCATCTTAACCAATAGGAACCTTTGGTTTAGTAGCTTTCTTGTTAGCAGCTACCCTCTATCAAGGAAATTCTGATAGGAACCATTCTTTTTATGAAAGACAGTTGGACTCATTCTTTTAATCTGTCTTTTATCTTTGAGTGGGGAATAGTTCAATGCTATTGTAGGAGGAGAGCCTGGAGAGGTACCTTGATTATATGAACTCTGAAAGATTTATAGAGTTCTTCAGAATCCACATCTGATTTACACCCCCCGTGAGTAGCTAGTGTCACAGTGATATTGAAGTCTAGTTTTGAACTACATTTATAACATTTATGATCTTGGATTTATTTTTATTGAAATATTGGTCCATCCAGACATATTTTGATTGGACCAATTAGACCCTTACACATATAATTTGAATTATACAATGCTATTATAAACAGTACAACAATAGCTACTCGATACGAGTTGAAAAACGGTTTTATAATATATACAAATGTATGTCGCTGCTTGGATAATAATAAGGGATCACGAATAGCCCCCATTGAGGTCTCGGGTCCCTACGCTTGAATCATGCATTGTTTTGATTGAATCCGTCTACAGTCCCAATCACCAGTATCAGATAGACCCGATCGTATGGTGATTGGATTACTAATACAAGCAGTACCTATCACTAATAACGTTGTGAGTTCGAATCCCGCTCATGCGCGGTATACTCCATACTGCATTATTGTATAAAGTTTGTCGGTGACTTGAGGACAATCCATGAAAATAATCTTTTGGTCACATTACGATAAAGGGGAGGTTGTCACGACATAATAGCATCTTCAGCACTTCATTTCACCAAAATAATAGACCCCGTTCAACTTCATTTCACCAAAATAATAGACCCCGTTCATGGCGATACAACATTATGTGATCAAGTTTGTCAGTGACTTACGACGTGTTGGTGGGTTTTTCCCGGTACTCCGGTTTCCTCCACCAATAAAAGTGACCGGCACGATATAACTGGAACATTGTTGAAAGTGGCGTTAAACACCATTCCCTAACACCAGATAGACGCATAATTTTAGTCAAATATTAAAAAACAAAAAAAAACTAAGTGGATTTAAAACCTTCTATATACACGATCTAACGACAGACCTCACAGAAGAATTTACAAACTATTAGGTACCGAATATTGCCTTTACCTTGATACCCCAATAACTTACAGTACTTAGTCTTCAGGGGCGGATCCAGGGGGGGGGCGCACCCGGTGCGCTCCCCCTAAAATTGGAAAAAATATGATTTTTTTGCTTAAAATCGTGATTTTTTCACACGAAATACCCCAAAAATTTTCGCGCCTCGCTCCGCTCCGTGCGATTTTTTTAAGTGCGCCCCCTAACTTGAAATCCTGGATCCGCCCCTGGTCTTAACAGTAGAGTTAGATTTGTATAAGCTTTAAATCAATGAATTAAAAAGTTAAGCTTTGACGGAAATGGTTGTAAATAAACCGATAAAGCAGTCTTAACAAATACTAAAATCAATAAAGCTACAACGTCGATGGTTATAACTTTTTTTTATTTTTATTTTTTTTAATATCCGGTATGTAAATTGAGTTGACCCTTGTAACCTCATCTTTCATTTCCACGAGTTTTAAGTTTAAATATGTTTGTTTGCATAGAAAGACTGATAAGAAACGACACCATTAAATTTTATAGCAGTTTAACTTTATAATTAGATGAAGTGCAATATTACACATAATGCGCTTATTCAGAGGTGGATCCATACATTTCCCTAAGGGGCGGGGGTTAGTTTTTTTTTTTTTTAGGACTTAGCTCACAAAGGGGAGGGGACTGGATCCGACTACGGTATTTAGGTTAGATGCACAACCATAGGGATCGACTTGCTCCCGGCCACTCATTTTGTTTACTGAATAATTTTTCAGTGGATTACATATTGATAATAAACTTTAATTTGTTTCAATAAAGACATTTACAATTTAGCGACCGGGAGCATGTCCCTGTGGTGACAACTTAAATATAAGTTCTTCTTTCTGTCGAATTCATATGGTTAGTAGTGTTAAACAACTGACTACCACGACGAAACTAGCATTGAACACCTTAATCCATTCTAGATGCGGTAAGTATCATTACAAATTAAGGGATGGTGATTTTGATTTTTTTGTGTTGAACGCCACTTTCAGCAATATTTCAGCTATATCATGGCGATCAGTTTTAGTGGTGGGAGAAGCCGGAGTACCCGGAGAGAACCACCGACCATGGGCAAGTAACTGGTATAAACTTTATCACTGGCGACTGCGAGTCGAGTGCACCCTTTTTATAATTTACAAAGCTGGGCACGAACCCACGCCGTATTGGTGATAGGCTTGTATGAGTTGTTAGGTAATCCAACTACCTAACTCATTGAGCCACCCGGACCCTTTTATTATTAAGGATGTGTAGGGGTTGCCGTTGTTGATTCATTATGGGTTTTATATTAGTGATTCTTGATAATTGTGTATTTGTTTGTGAGTCGAGCCCACTGTGTTCTTGCCTCACAATAGTTACTATTGCTATCATTTTGTTTCGAATTCATTGCACTTTCTTTCTCCCAGCAGAGACACACTCGTCATTTCAATGTTAAAATAACGTTGACAAACGTCAGAATGTTGTATCAACGTTGAGATAGTGATGTATGTCAGCTGGGTACATTCTAATACTGGTATCCACTTTTTCAGCATCTCTAAAAAAAACACGTGTTTTGTAGAAAAACATATACATGTACATGTATATATTCAAAATACTGGACGCACGACTGGTTTAATCAGTAACAAGATAGACATGCAAGTCGTGTTTATCGTATTAATTTTCAATTACCGGGTGTAAATTGGTGGGGGTGGGGATGGGGTATCAGGGTATCACCAATTAAAACGACATTTCACGGTATGTTTTTGCTCAAAATAACAGTGTTATATTGAAAATTTCCTTTCAATTTGACGCGAATGGTAGTTCGAAAATCTAGACTTACAAATCATGACAGAAAAAAAATCAAGTCCATATTTATAAAGGTCAGTGAGAAAAATGCGCGTTCAATGCTTGACGATGAGAGTGATTCCCACCCTAATGTTAGATTTAATACAGTCTCTGCCAAAAACATTTGGACAAACTAGCCCGAACAGAATTTTAGAAGAATTTTTTTTATGCAAATGTTATGCGATTTTTACTAGCCTGAACCAATTATTTATTAGACTGGTGCATAGGGCTGGTGGTTTTTGGTGCAGACTGTTAATACAGTGTAATAATGACCCACTAACGAACTTTTACTATTAGTTCAATAGAACTATAACACTAGCGGTAGTGAGAAAAGGGGGACGTTCAACGCTGGACGGCGAGAGGAACTCCTACCCTTAGGTCAAAATATAATACTGACCTACTAACGATCTGTTATTATTAGGTCAACAGGAGATCTAACATCTGTTAACGTTTTTGTAGTTCTAGTATTTATTTTATTGTTTAAATAATTTATTAGTTTATAATCTTATTTCCACAGGACGGTTACAATATAAAACAGCGTTAAAAGTAGATTATAAGTTATAGCTCACATTTCGTCTTCAAAAACATGAAGGACAATATGAAAAGAAGACCAACTTTACCAAAAATTGAGGAAGATCTCACTTTTCTTTCTTTAAAAAACAATGAAGAAATAGTTCCTAGCAGCACATGTACAAGACAAAATAGTTCCGTTCAGGATGAAATTTGGAAAGACATCAAAAATGAATGCGAGGCTGGTGAATCTGATCTAGTTCTTCTAAAAGCAAAGACTTCGCAGCTTAATTTAAATACAAGACGACCTAGTTATGTTATCTGGAAACAAAGGTGTCTGACATTTTCTACTGTGAACACAGCTGACAATTTTGTAGATATCACAGATAGTTGTTTTTCTGAAGAAGCCGCATCACGAATAGACTCGTCCCTGGAATGGATTAGAAATGAACTGGTAAGATACGTTACATATCAGTACTTTTGGTGGCTTTCTTTGATGATTTTTGACATCTTCGCAGTGGAGCCATCTATTTTATTTCTAATGGGTTGTATGTTTTTAATGTCACTTTCAGCAATATGTCTGTTATAAATCGACTTTTGTTTATTTGAGGGAAGGGGTATGTTGTTTCTTCTCGACATTTTTTATTTTTTGTTCATAAAAAATCAGTAATTTTAGATTTGTCCTTGCAAATTGCAGGTTAAGAATTAAAAAAAAAACAATTTCGTGTCAATGTTTGTATTTTTCTTTCAGATTTAGCGACATAATTAAAACAAAAGCAAAAAACAAAAACAAAAACAAAAACAAAAAACCAACAACAACAACAACAACGCCGCCGCCTTCTAAAAGTTAAGTGCTTGTTGCTTTAATATCACGTCGTGATTGTATATGTTTAATTCGTGGAGTGTGGATAGTAATGATATTTGTTGATCGAGACTGGTGTCTGTATCCGGGGATGTACTGGACAGTCCTGTGGGTTTGAGCCATGACAACCACCATTAGTACCACCTTTCTACACAGGTTTAGGTTTACAAAATTATTATAATACTATATAAATAGCGTTCGAATTCTAAAAGTTAAAAAGAAAAATATATTGACAGAAAATTAACCAATACTGTCAAATCTGTCGGATTAGACCGGCTAATTCTTCAAAAAAAAAAACCCAAAAACAAAAACACAACAACAACAACAACAACAAAAAACACACAAAGCAAAAAAAAAACCCCAAAAAACCCCCCCCCAGACTTTAGAGCTCTAAAATTAATGGTAGGTTTACACAAGCTTGCGATTTATTTATTTAGAGATCCTTTTAGAAATGTTGAATTGTCCACACAAAAAAAAAGCCAACATCGGACACTGGGGCTAAATTTAATGGTCGGCTTAAACAGGGTTCCGATTTATTCTGTTCGGTTTAGACAAGGTAATATTTTGATTTTATTATGTTTTATAGGAATCTATGCGACATCAGGACCAAATTTTAGCGAAGACATTTCTAAAACTCCGAAGTGACATTCACAAACTTAAATTACAATGGAGCTGTGAGGATCACAAAGATTTATTGGACGATACACGACAAGATTTACAGGAAGTTAAGGTATTAAAAATGATATGTGACCGCCCTTTGGAGCCTCTAAGAAGTGACCATTTACGCAAATTTGGCGTAACTAAAATGAACATTGCCACACGTCGCTTTTCTACATGCTGACAATACTACATGTGCAGTTATATTTCTATTGCTCGGTGAATGAGTGAAGTTGACCTTTACATGGTTAGGTCATGAAGATTACTACGCATTACATTATAGCTGTCTATGTAATAACTCCAATTATATGTCGACTTGCACTATCCGCGTAACCAGTAGCAACGGGGCAAAAATACTGGATGCTATACCTATATATGTACTAATCTATAATACATTTTTGTATTTATTTATTGGTGAATTCAGTGCCGGATTTACCTATAGGCTCGATAGGCTGAAGCCTAGGGCCTCAAAATTTAAGGGGTCTCCGACCAAGGTAGGTGTTTCACTGTTAATGTACTTTCACACTTTTGCTGTCATAACGTACTGTACTTTCTAAACAACCCGTCAGTAATTTTCCTTGCATATTTCATTTCGACACTCCATTGCAGAATATTGCAGAATTTTAAACACACTTCTATCTGCCTCCAGTCGAGAAGGTGGGGAATTGGGAGGAGCCTCACATGTGGAATAGCCTAGGGTCTCTCTTTATCTAAATCCGGGGGGAGGAGCCTCACATGTGCAATAGCCTAGGGTCTCTCTTTATCTAAATCCGGGGGGAGGAGCCTCACATGTGGAATAGCCTAGGGTCTCTCTTTATCTAAATCTGGGGGGAAGGAGCCTCACATGTGGAATAGCCTAGGGTCTCTCTTTATCTAAATCCGGGGGGGAGGAGCCTCACGTGTGGAATAGCCTAGGGTCTCTCTTTATCTAAATCCGGGGGAGGAGCCTCACATGTGGAATAGCCTAGGGTCTCTCTTTATCTAAATCCGGGGGGAGGAGCCTCATATGTGGAATAGCCTAGGGTCTCTCTTTATCTAAATCCGGGAGGAGGAGCCTCACATGTGGAATAGCCTAGGGTCTCTCTTTATCTAAATCCGGGGGGAAGGAGCCTCACATGTGGAATAGCCTAGGGTCTCTCTTTATCTAAATCCGGGGGGAGGAGCCTCACATGTGGAATAGCCTAGGGTCTCTCTTTATCTAAATCCGGCACTGGGTGAAGAAGTTGACTTTACAAGATTAACTAAATAGGTCATGAACATTGTTACGCACTGACTGTCTATGTAATAACACTAATTACATGTATGTCGACTTGCTCTAGGGGCGTACCCAGTAATATCGGGCAAGGTTAAGCAGTATATTGTTGGTCCAAATTGATCGTGATATTATGCTGTGCTGCTGTTTGAGATCAACTGAACTACATTTTGAATTAAAACAATAATAATTCAGCTTAAAATATTACTAATCAAAACATTTTGTTAAAACATTTAGGAATAAGTAATGTTTTAAATACATGTACTGTATTTGATCGAGGTCAAATATATGGTCAGTTGATGTACTGGGTACAGTGTTACACCAGTATGGATATGGGTTAGGGGTTATTGTGTTTAACGCCACTTATTTCAGTTGTATCGTGGAGGTCAGTTTAATTGGTAGAGGAAACCGGAGAGCCCAAAGAAAACCATCGACCTGTCGCAAGTCACTTACAAACTTGATCACATAATGTTGTATCGAGCACATCTCGCGTGAGCGAGATTCGAACGAACTCACAACTTCAGTGGTGATAGGCGCTGATTGCATATCTAGTTGTAAATCCAACTACCATACGATCACGACCAAGACGGCTCCCAAAAACCATTGGGGAAAAAGTGCTGTATTTGAGCGAGTCAAATATATGGTCAGTTGGTGTACCGGGTGTATAGTGTTTCACCAGTATGGTCAGTTGGTGTACCGGGTGTATAGTGTTTCACCAGTATGGTCAGTTGGTGTACCGGGTGTATAGTGTTTCACCAGTATGGTCAGTTGGTGTACCGGGTGTATAGTGTTTCACCAGTATGGTCAGTTGGTGTACCGGGTGTATAGTATTTCACCAGTATGGGTTTGATTTGGTTTTTGATTTTTGGTGTTTGACGCCACTTCCAGCCATATTTCAGTTATATAAAATCATGACGACCAGTTTTAATGGTGGAAGAAGCCGGAGTTCCCGGAGAGAACCCTCGACCATGGGCAAGCAACTGGTAAACTTTATCACTTGCGGCTGCTAGTCGAGTGCTCCCTTTTTTGTCATTTACAAAGCCGGGCGCGAACCTATGCCGTATTGGTGATAGGCTTGTATGAGTTGCTAGGTAAAGGGTTTGAGGTCTAGTCTATTCACTATCATAACAAACGTCACATTAAAAAAATATCCCGGTTTATTCCAGTTATATCATGGCGGCCTGTTTAATTAATGCATGGTAGAAATCGGGAGTCCCTGGAGAAACCACAGCAGCTGACAAATAATATTACATAAAGTTGTATCGAGTACACCTCATTACAGACGGGAATCCAACTCACAGACGTTTTTAAATGTAAATTATCACAGGGGCTTGAACATGCCTTCAAAATCAATAGTTGTTTTCGTGAACATTAAAACATGGCATACCTCGATATGATACCGGAAGTCAAAGGGACTGGAACTTATCTGAATATTTAAATTATTCGCAGTAAGATAGCAGCTTTCCTGAATGAACAATATTTTTAATTAAAATTTTCAAAGGTATAATATTATAACGTATGAAGATTTTTGTTAATTCGAGATCCAGGGATAATATGCTAAAATGACCTTGAGGGAAAACAAATACCAGCAAATTGGAAATTCTGATTTAATATGTGATTAATCCACTCAAAATATCAATAGTGACTTTAAGGCTATTATTTAGAAATAGATATAATCATAATTATTTTTTTATCACACAAAAAATAAAGTAATCTTTCTGATATCGACATCGATGTTAATACTCTACGGGATGTTTCCCATCAATACAGATTAAAAAACCTATTTACTTTAAATTGACACTTTTAAAACCTCTAGACTCTGCACAAAAATATCCGGTTTGAAAGAAGCAAGCACATCCTTTTATTAAGTTTCCCTACGGAGAAACTAATTTCAACACCAAAATCATTGCTAAATTAGTTTGCTCATATTATCGTTTTTTTAGCTGGATTCATTGATGTGAAAAATCGCATTTATTATTTCGACGGATGAACGATTTCTTAATACATAGGATAGTAATTCCACCACACAGACTTTCAATATGAACTAAATAATTAATTAACCTACCACAAGAATTAGTTTCATTTTGATCTGTCGGTAGTTTGTTTATGTTTTGTTACTTATTTCATCAGTATTTTTCAGTTATTTTGTAGAATAAGCTGAGATTTATTAATATTAGAACAAATGCACGTACCACCTTACAGAACAATGGTAAAATTAATACCAAGGCCTGGATTTCTAACGTCATATGTCGTAGTCTAGTAATGTTCAAGGATTTGAGATGGGAGGTGATTGTTCATTTTGTTATTGGTGGAATTGATGACCATCACTGTTTCTTTTCATATGACATTTTTATATAGAAATTTACCCTTCGTTTGACTTTCATTCTGACCACTTCACTTTTCCTCGTAGCAAAAAAAAAAAAAAAAATAGAATAAAAATAAATAAATAAATAA
>MJUT01002205.1:29437-41754 GCA_002080005.1 Gigantidas platifrons | reverse complement strand
GACTCTACAAATAAAGAATGTCAACACACACAACCATGCTGGAGACCCATGTCACAAGGAGACTCTATCAATAAAGAATGCAATTAAACGTAGAGCTATTGAAACTGAAAAAAAAATTGTGGGGGGCTATTGTCTGGGGGGCTATTGTCCGGGGGCAATTGTCTGGGGGGCTATTGTCCTGCTCCCGGGTTCGCGCCCGGCTTTGTAAATTACAAAAAGGGTGCAATCTACTCGCAGCCGCAAGTGATAAAGTTTACCAGTTGCTTGCCCATGGTCAGTGGTTCTTTCTCTGGGCACTCCGGCTGCTTACACTACTAAAACTGGTTGCCATGATATATCTGAAATATTGCTGAAAGTGGCGTTAAACACCAAAAAGTAAATCAAAATTATTTTATCTGAGCTGTCCATTTTCTAAATACCTTATTGGTCCGTTCGCTTCCAGTCGAACACCTTTCCATTTATTGATTTGAACAGCGGATTGTCGTCTTTGAAAAAAACTTTAAATTAATCGGATTGGATGGACCGCTTCCAAACATATTTAAATTCTAACTAGGCCCCACAATACGACCTGGTTTTCAATCTATGATGGTCACCATTACATAAGCTAGAAAGTGTTTATTTGGTGAAGACTTCTACATATTATACTTTCTCCCATTCTTACGGCGTTTTAAACCCGCTGAACCAGTGGTGGAAAAATCTGTAATCCTCTAGAGGATTAAACTGTCTCGTGACTTTCCCCACATTTGACTCGTTTGACGGCTTTTGAAATAAAGTTCGTGTTAAATAATGGGAGACACAATTTCTCCTTCAGTTACGATATTTCTCCACTCTCGAGAGTTAGATTTAAAATTTTAACCACTCGCCTGGGTGGGTCGACATATCTACCCACGGACTGTTGTTTCAGTAAGCTAGCACTATACAAATCCAAATAAGCGTGTTGGTCTAGTACAAAGTGGTCCTCATCATCTCATTAAAGAAATAACTTGTTCTCGCCATGATATAGCTGAAAAATTACCGAGTTGGTGTTAAGCAAGAGTCACTCAGTCATATTATGCCAATCATTACTAGAATCAAATATAGAGCATCTGTCAGTGCACTGCATATACTTATTCTACCTCTATCATTTTCGCTCCAAAGATAATCACAGCACGCGAAATAATCATAATAAATTTTGATTGCAATAAACACGTTCACATTCCCGCCATATTTATTACAAACTGCGGTTGGTTTTTATATTACATGATGTTCACAAACAGACAGATGCATATGATATCACGTGATTAATGTCAATTTAATATAAACATGTACATTGTGATTACAATACTAACCCTGAGTTGGGAAGGATAAACTATGTACGCTTTGCGTCATGCCAAACTTGTGTATGAAATGTGCCAAGCTGTCTCATGTCGTTTGTAAATTTGACTTTTTAACAGTATATTAGTGTTAAATTGGTGTGCACACTCCGTGCCGAAAATACCATTGTGCTTAGGTGTGCTTAAGTACATGGCACCGTTGGCCCGGAGGGGGGGGGGGCATCTTCCTCACACAAAAAAGCAGCGTACACGCTTGACCTAATACATGTATAACATAATAACACATATTTTAACTATTCCTAAATTTCGTGAGCATGTATGCCCGACTGCCTGTGTAGCCCTACAGGGTCTACCTCCTTCGGGGCCCAAGTAAGGGGCCTCATAACTTAACTAGCACAGAGCCTCATTTGTCCTAAATCCTGCACTGTGTGCACTCATTCATCACCAAGATTTCAAGTAAATCCACGAGAAGTATGCGGAGTTGGGGGGGGGGGGGCGGTGATGAAACCTTATTAATTGAAAAAAATGTACTGTTTGTATGAAGTGTGTTGGGTGTTGTCTGCCATGGGCAGGTATTTGGAAATATTATAACCCTAAAAATTGCTATTGGGGGTCGAACCAACGTCAGTTGAGTTAAACTTATGATCATAATGTCAACCACCTTTTAACCATTCGGGTTGGCCTCTCGACGTCCTTGTCTATCTGATAGTGTTACATAATCGAATCATTCCTTAAAATGGTACATGGCAATTCAATTTGGTTAATTGAATGTAATTATTATTTTCTAGTAAAACTAATTACGTGTCCTAGAGAATGTAATATAGAGGAAGCTGAATCGTGGAAAGAAAAAAAAAAACAGAATCCTAAGAACCCTGGCTGTATCAGAATTTGTTTGTTTTTTTTTTTTATTATTATTATAATAAGGATAATACATCTTCCATGATCCTACATTTAATGTGACCATTATTTTGTAAAATGTTGTTTATCTATATTTTTGGTCTTCGAAAACCGAGTTGTAGGATATATTTGTATGCAATGTATTGTCTTAAAATGTCGTGATCACGGCCGTAACTAGGGTCTCCT
Organism: Gigantidas platifrons; assembly: GCA_002080005.1. Classification (NCBI taxonomy): domain Eukaryota; kingdom Metazoa; phylum Mollusca; class Bivalvia; order Mytilida; family Modiolidae; genus Gigantidas; species Gigantidas platifrons. The sequence goes on along the minus strand of MJUT01002205.1, from coordinate 39,358 downwards.
TTCTAGTGAGGCAAGAGGTCTGGCTGACCACCTAGGTCCCCATCAGGTCCAAGGCAGAATCCTGGTAAGGGGTCCAGGGGGACAACCCCTCCCCCCATGAAGCGCTTGCTTTATTTGAAATTGCAAGGGTATTTTGGCTGTGAAAATGATCGTACACACGTGATTAAAGTTGTTGTTTTAGTAGTCAAGGTTACCATCCAACTGGCATAAGGTATTCATGGCTTTAAAAAGAAGAAGCATACAATAACTAGCTTATTCAATGGCGATGCCAGAACCACAAGTATCTGCCGAAAACAAATATTTAGGTCATCGCATGCTTTTTAAACTCGAACATCAACGAAGTCGTAGAGGAAAAGATTTAATTACCAAAATAACTATGAAACGAATATCCTGCCTGGGAGAAGTCGGGCCATAAAATATATGTCTGGCACCATAGCAGAAACCGAAAAATGCAAGATACCCCACATAATGAAATTTGAACTTGATCTGTATGTGATTTCCTTAACAATATTTCCAAACAAGTGATTTAAAGTGATTATGCTACGGTGTTTTTATGTTATTGCACGGAAACCACTTCTTGACGAACGGACGGTAAAATTGAATGCCCCCGTAGCCTAAAGGAGTGGACATAATAATAATAAAAAAAAATGTTGAACTGCAACTAATTTTCAACTGATTCTGTAGAGGTGTTCTCGATCTATTCTCGCTGAAATTTGTGTATGAAAAATTACAAAATACAACTTCAACTTGCACATACAAATGTACCTCATTCGGACTGACCTGCTTTACTTTTAGTCGGCAATACCTTGTTTTCAGCCAAATATCCATTTTGTACAAGAAGTGTCGTCAATGTAAACATGTAACGTGTATAACTACATCACGTAATGACACAATGTAACTAAATGAGGGACGTAAATGGTTTGAGGCTGAGTGAACTCAATAACATACGGAATAGGCTATTATACGAATGGAACAACTTGATACTGCTTAGGCAAAATCAATATAAAGGAATACACAAGACACCTATATATAAATCATTTATTAAAAAAAAGATTGAAGGAAATTTTAGTGAGGCAATTGCCTCACTTGTCTCAATGGTAGTTACGGCCTTGGTGGCCGTGATCGTGTGGCAGTTGGATTTATAACTACCTATATAATCAGTGCCTATCACCACTAAAGTTGTGAGTTTGAATCCCGCTCAGGCATGGAGTACATAATACAACATCATGTGACTTCCGGCAGGTTGGTGGTTTTCTCCGGTTTCCTCCATCAATAAACCTGACCTCCAAGATATACTAGTAGTTGAAATATTGTTGAAAGTGGCGTTAAACACCATAACTCTAACTCTAACCCGTAAATGTCGTCTGTGTGAATGGGTTGTTATTTTTACAACACATTTTCTCTCATAACAATTGGCCAATAGTCTAGAGAGAGCCATCACCCAAGATGACTGCGCCGTACTACAAACAGATTGTTTTTCGAGCGTTCAAAAACTTTTGTTGTTTTTTTTCAATAAAAAGGAAATAATATCATTTTTGTTCAATGTGGAATTTTTTTCTGCTTTAGGGGTGAGGGAGCATAGCACTACAAATTAAATGGTCGCTCCCTAACTTGGCAATTATTATTATAGTAATACACATCATGAATCACATCGGTGGTGTAATGGTTATCGTGCTCGCGTCGAGTGCGGTAGATCGTGGGTTCAAGCCCCGATCGGCTCGGTATCAGAATAATGTGTCCACGTGGAACGACATGTCTACCCGCGGACTGTTGTAAGCTAGCGCTATAAAAATGCAACTAATCGTGTTGGTCTAGTACAAAGCGTGCCTCATCATCATCTCAATGAAAAGTAACTTGTTCTCGCCATGATATAGCTGAAAATTGATGAGTTGGCGTTAAACAACAATCACTCAACTCGCTCATATATTTTATGTAATGAGTGAAATTATAGATTCTATTCTCCGTGTGTAAATTGTTGTGCTATGAGAATGAAAACAACACCATATAAATTTTAATTTCTATTTTATTAGTGTTTAACGCCACTTTCAACAATAATTAAAGTTATATCGTTGTCTCTCCGTGGAGCAAATAAAGAGTACCCAGTGAAAGCACCCGACCGGCCACGAGTCAGTGACCAATCTTTTTCACAACTAGCTGCACCATTGGCGGGGATCGAACTCACATCTTTAGCGGTGATTGGCACCAACTGCAGATGTAGATGTATACTTTCTATAATTTTATTTACAAGGAATAATTATTATCAATAAGTTATTTGTTTTCATTATTACAATAACAGAGATTATTGTCCTATAGGCTGGTGAATGAAAATGGAGATATCGTGAAAAATATTCACGGCAATTGTTGTTATTGTTTGTTTGTTTGTTTGTTTGTTTTTTATTGTTTTTTTTATTGTTTTTTGTTTTTGTTTTTGTTTTGTTTTTTTGAACAAAATATAATGATAAGTTTACCATAAAACTTGTCTTTCAATCTGACCCTAAATGTAGCTCGAAAAACGGGATTTGACGAATCATAACAAAACATTTAGGTTGAAATGACGCTTATGGTTGCGTAAAAAACCTTTTTTCTTCTGTTTACTACTAAATTCTATAGTACACATAGTACTAAAACAAAACAAGGGCCAGGTGGCTCAATGTGTTAGGTAGTTGGATTACCTAACAACTCATACAGGCCTATCACCAATACGGCGTGGGTTCGCGCCCTCCTCGAGACTCAAGTGATAAAGTTTACCAGTTGCTTGCCCATGGTCGGTGGTTCTCTCCGGGTACTCCGGCCTCTTCCACCAATAAAACTGGTTGCCATGATATATCTGAAATATTGCTGAAAGTGGCATTAAACACCAAAAATCAATCAAATTAGTACTAAAACAACGGACACAAAGCAATGCGTAAACAATGCGAACTAGGTGAAATAATGAAAAACAAATGTGTAAAATGCTATACCAAACGTCAAAGCAGGTGCTGTTTTAATTAAATAAAAATAATACAAAATCATGTAAACAATTGTTCAAATATCGCTTAAAAGTGCTGTCATAATAAGAGAAGAAATCTCACAAAATAGATAAAAAGGCAAGTTTTTGTAGCAAGACAAAAAAAAACCTTAAAATTTAAACGTCCGATCGAGTAGGTCTTGTTGTGCTGAATGACTAAAGAGGGGGAAAACTGTTCCGCATAGCTCCAATAATTCACTCGTATGTGCAGATAATGCAGAAGAAAATAATTTCAGTCTTATTCACAAATTCAAACGATTGAAAATAAATGAATCTTCACAGTAAAATGCATTCCCGCCTATCTATAGTGCTGGTCAATACAATAATTTGAATTCTGTAATTTCCTGTTTGTTTTGTAAAAGTTATTTTTGCCTGGTCAAGTAAACCACACATTGATTGGTTACTTCTCTATATGGTAAAACCAATCAAATGTATGTTAGTAATAACAAATATAGATATCTAATTTAGTCAAAAAGGCGCATGTTAAACAAAATTTGTATGTATTATAACATAACAGTTTATCATGAATCAATATGTTTATACCAAAAAGGCGCATGTGCGGAATAACCTAGGGGCCGCCGTGGTCGTGATCGTATGGTAGTTTGATTTATTACTATCTGTGCAATCAGTGACTATCACCACTATATTTGTGAGTTCGAACCCCGTTCATGGCGAGGTGTACTCGATTCAATATTATGTGATAAAGTTTGTCAGTGACTCGCTACAGGTCGGTGGTTTTCTCCGGTTTCTTCCACCAATAAAGCTGACCGCCACGATATAACTGAAATATTGTTGAAAGTGGCGTTAAACACAACCAACCGGAATAACCTTAATCAGACTAGGCACGTTTTTACAAGATTGGAAAAGTAATATAATTAATTGGCTTTCTAAATGAACGCAAGAAAAGCAAAATGTCTAAGCCGGGTAGACAGAATCGGCTACTTTGACTTGGCTGCGCAACTGTATCGCTTATGGAGTTCGTCGAATAAGTACATTGCTACCGATATTTTTTTTTACACCCTTCCATAGTTAACTATCTTTGAATATTTATATTTACGTCCTTAAAATGGATAAATATCTGTTGTTCTTAACTCGCTTTTTGTAGAAATATAGAATCGACTTCGGAAAGCTTTCCAAAATCCGACACTTAATTTCCGAAGTCGATTCTATATTTCTACGTTATTTTTCTAAAGGGGCAGACCATGTCCTGAAAAACACGTTTTTTTCACGAGGATACATAGGTCACGTGATATTTGCGTATGTTTCGGAAACGGCGATTTCAAATTCCAAAAATTATCACGTATTAACCATGTCTAGATGAAGACCACACCTGCTAGATTTTTATTAAATTAAACCAAATATCTGGAAATTGTCTGTCCCAAGTGAACAGGAAGTTTCCAGTTACTATAGTTAAGCTTCATGTAGTATAAGCCATATAACGAAATATACTGGTTAAAGACAATTTGAGAAGTGTTATAATGTTATATCTCCAATGTTTTTATTCAACTGCCCAAACTTTGACCTCTGATATCTCCATTTCTACAAAAATGTATATGTATCATTATAAGATTGACAAGACGATATGTACATAATATTCAAATTTATGTTCTTCCCGCCATTTATAATATGCAAATTAGAAAATTACGTACTATTTCTGGATATGTTTTATGTTTGATTTAAGCATGCATAATTAAATTGTCGAAACACAGTGCACTTTTATTATGTTTTCATTGTTACAAGTTTTGCAGAACCACATTAAAAAGCTATATTTATACAAACTCGTAAAAATAAAATTATCATGGCACAAAAAGTGCAAATATATTATAAAGCAATACTACAGAACATATGATTTTATAATCTAAAATACAGAAGATTTAACACAAAAATGACGCCCACATATAAACTGGTGAAAAGAGGAATATTTCAGATTGATAATGCCTAAAATAATCGGATTTATATTTGGCGGAAAAGGACGAAGCCGAGTCCAGAGATTGTGTTTGTCCACCGGCCCAGAGAAAACTTTCGGTCATGATCTGGGGATGCATATCGTACTACGGTGTGGGGACAATTACGACAGTGAATGGCACGATAAATAGACATAAATACATTGAAATTCTCGATTATTGTTTCCAACGACCACCTGACTTTCGTCTGAAAATATAACTCTGTCCCACAGACCTTCAATTCTCCAATGAAGCTTTTCTCGGGCCCATTTCACACGCTTTTTCCTGTTAACCTCTCTGATCCTGACTTTCTTCTTTGCAACTCGCCTGTTGTATCCTTCTTGATACAAGGAACGCGGAACTGTTCTTTTAGACACACGAGTCTCTCTATTTTCATTAAATATTGTTGTCACGTCCTTCAATGGGGTCTTACGGTCGCTCCGATCTAGCCTAACGAGCACCCTTGTGTCTCTCTCGTCCAGCAAACGATGACGTCATGTATGAGGTTTGTTTTCCACTGATCCTCTGCGCTTAAAACGAACAACTACATCCGAAACCGTTCCTCTAGGAATATTCAATGTGTCTGCAATATATCCTGTAGTTCATGACCACTCTTACGCATTTCTACGATCACATTTTTGATGTCATTTGACAACTGTTTACGTTTTCCAGCCATGATGAAAATATCAACTTTTTGCCCTAACATGGCAGACGACAGGTTATTTCCGGTCTTATTTTAAAAATAGAAGGTTTAAAAATACACTGTATTAAAATAGATGTTTATCTGTTCCCCAGGATGAAATACAACAACAGTGTAATTTATTGTGACACCCGCTTGAATGCCGCCATCTTGGATTTTGCCGGTAAATTATGGAACAGCACTGTAGGTCGTTGATTATTGTACGGCTCTCTGAGAGTAATATAACTACAACCCAGGTTTAAAGTGTACAATGTCTCTTATCTGGATGTATTAACTGTTGTTTATTCTTGTATATAGACCATAAAAAAGAATGCAATTCATATTACATGGAAAAATATAACATAAAGCAATGTCTGTGTGTTTAAAAATGTATAACGAAAATAAACGTCGGAAATGAAAAAAAATGATTGTCACTATTAATATATCTACCCAGATGTCACTACTTCCGCTTGACCTACTTTATTTCCTCCGCTTGACCCACTTTTTTACCTGAATTTAAATCTGTTTGCATTGCATCCTATCTACTCCCAATTTTAATTATTTTTATATAATTCTCTGATAAGTTGAATACCCTCATCATGCCACATTGCCATCATTTTATGGATAATGAATTTTTACGCCGTGGTCATATTTTCCGTGTTGTTTTCCTACCAGACTTGATCGAATTTTTAATTTACAATGATTATCAACTCTCCCAGAATCGACTAATTAGCCAGAACTATATTTGCCACAATAATTGACTTCCAGTAGTAATTACAATACATATTATCAACGTAACCGACTTGCTCTATATTTCGTTATTATTACATATTATTTTTGAAAGCATCTGCTATTGTATCTGGCATACCTCCAATTTGATTATAGAGAAAACACAAGGTGGAAAGTATAAAAAAAATGCCGGTTAATTTTAACAACGTTAAGCTATAGCTATACAATGTTTATATTGGTAATGGCTTCGATATACTGAATTATTGAAGGGAACAATAATTTACTGGGAGCCATAATTTATAGGGAGCCATACTTTACTGGGAGCCATAATTTATAGGGAGCAGTAATTTCAATAGAAGTTAAAATTCCTTGCGGAACAAGTTGTTTTGGGAATAAAACCGGTTGGCATCAGATGATGCACACATAAGTGACATTTATATACTTGTTTATTGAACTGGATAATGCTAATTGTGATTAAACAATACATTGTCAGAAAACAAAGATGGACTGCATTGGAACCAAGGTAAATAGTATATATGTTTGTTGATAGTGGTGTATTCCTTATATCCTAATGCATTAAATCGGGTTTTGCTTAGGGATCGACGATTTAATTTTTGAAGGGGTGTGGAAAGGGGGGGATCTATGTTATTCCCTCAGCCAGAAATTTATTTGTTTCCCATATATCGGAATTAAACAGGGGTTGCTTAGGGACATTTAGCTTTTAAAGAAGAAGGGGGTATGTTTGTCCTTCAGCCAGAAATTTATATTCGCGCAAGATGAAAATCAGATTATTCTTATTCTTTACATCAAAAATCGGTATTTTTTCCCAAAATTTTCTCGTTGAAAACTGCAGAGTCAGTTATATTTATTGTTTGCATCTTTCAGGACAATTAATTTTTCTCTATTAAATACGGCGACAAGATATTTAAAAAAAACCTTTAGCCAAGTTAGATAGTTGTTACATCAAGTAATTTATTAAAATTAAGTCATTTGAAGAGGAAGGCATGTATATATATTTGCCATAAACCGAGGTGAATGTCCTCTTTTCTACAAACGATCTTAAGGAATTGCAGTTTCTTGTAATATGCACTGTTATATTATATATATTGTTTTCGGGTTTAGATTTGAAGTAGAACGTTATAGAAAGCTAGGGGGCCCGGGTGGCTCAATGAGTTAGGTCATACAAGTCTATCCACAATACGGCGTGGGTTCGCGCCCAGCTTTATAAATTACAAAATAGGGTGGACTCGACTCGCCGCCGCAAGTGATAAAGATTACCAGTTGCTTGCCCAGGGTCGGTGGTCCTCTCCGGGTACTCTGGCTTCCTCCACCACTAAAACTGGTCGCCATAATATAGCTGAAATATTGCTGAAAGTGGCGTTAAACACCAAAATTCTTCAAATTCATTTTTTTTTTGTAATCAAAAGCAGTACAGACATTCATTAAGAACAGTAGGCGATTCACTGAAGGAACATAGCCCCTCCCCAACCCCATTTTACTTATCTCTTATCATTTATATTTTCTATATTATAAATGCTTATTTACTTACTAGCCGTCATGTTCTCTGTCAGACCTATACATTTGTACTATGCTTATATGATACTGGAGATAACTTTATATACCCGAGAAGTTGTCATTGTTTCATTGTGAACTTTTGTCAAACATGAAAATGACCGTTTTGAAACAACGTATAAGATATGAATAAAAACAAATATCAGCTATATTCTGTCCTACAATCTGATTGGCTAATCAAGACGGGAATATCAGACCGTATTCCCTGGGTAAGGACGGGAATATTGAAAACAGTTTCAAAATGTCTATTTATCGCTTCATATATTTGTTTTAACATAAAAATATTAAAACATAAATAAAAATATCTTGAATAAACCTTTTTATTAAAAGATACATTTTACGGAATCTTTCATCTCCGTCCCCATTTTGTCTTTGTACTCAACAAGGGAGATAACAAGTAATTTATGTTCTGCTAAAATGGCAACAGAAAGATTTGCATCTCACACGGAAAGTGAAATACTCTTTAATATTGGTACAAGAAGACTTTAACAGAATATAATTGTTATTCCCTGTCTGTGTTTGGTATTCTTTTCGCCTTCGGCTCAGGGAATACAGAACACAGGGAATATGAACCCATAGACAGGGAATATGAACCCATGTGAAGATCCCGAATAACATATAATATTTTCTAATCGAACAGCTTCCTTTCCGATTTTGGTAAGCATTGCGAAATCTGAATAGTCCAACTTAACAGTTTGTATGTCTCAAACATCTTGTTTAATGAAACTTCAAAATGAAGAGGTTATGTAATTGTGTTGATTGTAATATTACAAGCGGTCAACGAAATAATGTCTTATGAAATCATCGATTTGATTTATTGATTTGATTTTTTTTGTGTTTAACGCCACTTTCAACAATATTTCAGCTATATCATGGCGACCAGTTTTAGTGGTGGAGGAAGCCGGAGTACCCGGAGAGAACCACCGACCATGGGCAAGCAACTGGTAAACTTTATCACTTGCGGTTGCGAGTCGAGTGCATCCTGTTTTGTAATTTACAAAGCCGGGTGCGAACCCACGCCGTATTGGTGATAGGCTTGTATGAGTTGTTAGATCCAGCGACCTAACTCATTGAGCCACCCGGGCCCCTTGAAATCATCGAAAAATTACTGTTGTACTTTAAATTGTTTGTGCCATGGGTGGCCATGCATTTTATATATTATGAGGGGCCGTCGTGGTCATGATCGTATGGTAGTTGGATTTAAAACTACCTGTGCAATCAGTGCCTATCACCACTTAAGTTGTAAGGTCGAATCCCGCTCATGCGAGGTGTGCTCGATACAATATTAAGTTATAAAGTTTGTCAGTGACTTGCGACAGGTCGAGGGGATTTTCTCCACCAATAAAACTGACCACCACGATATAGCTGAAATGTTGTTGAAAGTGGCGTCAAACACCATAAACCAACTAACCAACCAACCAACCGTAAATTGTGTGTGACATGGATGGTTAATTTATATATTGTCATGTATGTCGCTGGCATACTATGACCACAAGCCAACACCACTGGTGTGGGGTCAAGCATGATACTAACCTTAACATGTTAATATTTCCATGAACACACATGTACTCAAGACCTCGTCATGCTCGTGTTTCACCTGTCAGTTCAGAATATCTTTTCGATTTTCCACCCAACCACAAACTGTTTTGCAATCACGATCGGAAAATATTTCTGTAAGGGCTCGACCATTTAGCTTTTAAGGGAGTGGCTATGTTTTTCAATCCGAGCCAGAAATTTTTTTCACACGAACTATAAATCAGATTAATTTTTGGACACTCAAATTCAAATTTTACAAACATTTCTTGTTGAGTGGCACAGGATCATATTATGTATAAACAGTTCTTGTTGAGTGGCACAGGATCATTTGTTGAGTGGCACAGGATCATATTATGTATATATTTTGCATCTTTCAGGGAAGATATTTTTTCTGTAAAATTTGGCAACAGAATACCCCCTCCCCAAATAAAAAAAACAACAAAACAACACCCCCC
>MJUT01002205.1:0-25019 GCA_002080005.1 Gigantidas platifrons | reverse complement strand
CATGAATATCTAGGTCAAGTTCGATAGCGATCATTTTTCGACAAATCTTACCAGAGTTACATCCCTTTTTATACTTTGTCCGTGTGTCCCGAATTGGTTTCCAGATGATAACTTGTGAATGAAAAATCAAATTGAAGCTAGGTGTGGCATGTAAGTGTATCTTATGAATATCTAGGTCAAGTTCGATAATGACAATTTTTCGACAATTTTTACTAGAGTTGTGCCCCTTTTTATACCTCAAAATTGCTAAATATTTGGTTTCCAGATGATAACTTGGGAACAAATAGTCAGATTGAAACTAGGTTTGCTATGTAAGTGTATCTCATGAATATCTAGGTGAAGTTCGATAATGATGATTTTTCGACAAATCTAACCAGAGTTACTCCCCTTTTTTTACTTCAAAATGGTCCTTGGATGGTCCCCTTTCAGAATTATGAGTGATACAGGCTCACCTGACCCTCTAGTTTACAGTAGTTTCAAAATTTAATCTTACGATATAACCTTGGCGTCGGGGGACCAGTGGCCAACGGCCTTTTATTATAGTGCTAGATCACCGAAACAACAGTCCGCGGATAGACACATTATCCCGAATCCGAACCAAGCAGTATTTGCTCTTTCTCCTTAATGATGCATGCTTAGCGGAGAAGCAACACAAGCATTTATTTAATACGGGGTCACTTTCTATATACGGGTACATGTACATTTTGTATATGTACATAGAAGAGCCGCTGGATTTTGAATTGACATTTCTAGCTTTCAAATATATCTGATTGGGTCGCTAATTTTTCTTGTCAAGATACAAATGCAGCAATGGAGAGGGAGACATTTTAAGTTATAGCATATCAATGGGTCATAATTCTACAAGCCCCAGCCTCTTTAAAATATTGTTAAGACTAATTCTTATATTATATTATCATTAGAGAAAGTTTCTGGTAATGTGTAATATTCATATGTGAATCTGCTTGTGTGTTTATTGTGGATTTTCATCTAATACAGTCAAGCCTGACTTAAAGGGCACCTCTATATAACACATCACTGTCTATAAAGGACACCTCTTTATAACAAATCACTGTCTATAAAGGGGACCTCTTTATAACAAATCACTGTCTATAATCTGACTGGTCGGTTGAAAATAAGAACCCCCAACATGACCCCATACGGGAAGGATGTCGTTAGATGATACTGTATCGCCAAAGGAAAAAAAGATACAAGAAACATCTAATTAAGAAATAAATCATGGAAGCCAGAATGTGTTGGGAGTTTTAACATGGATTGGCGGATATTAGTATTTAATCCCAAGCCAGAAGCGAGGGATAAAATTTACTAATATCCGCCAATCCATGTTAAAACTGAAAGCACATTCTGGCTTCCATGATTTATTTCGATTCTGATATGTCTAAGAGTACAAATACGGTAGTATATTTTGATTGGAAGACGATAATTTATACATACGCTTGCGGAAAATGTCGCACACAATTTATGTAACTCGGATAATACTGCGCCTTCTATCGGCATTATTCGGGTCACAATTTATGCTGCCAATGGAAACGTTAGTCACATTTATCGGCGCATGTGCTAATGAGATGATACGAAGAAATAATTCTGTTTTTTAACAAAGGGAAAGAGTGAGGTCATGTTAGAATTCTAATTCTAACATGACCTCACTCTTTCGCTTTATTAACAAACGAGCGAGTTATCCATTCAGTATAATCTCATTAGCACATGCGCCGATGAATGTGACTGACCTTTCCATTGTCAGCATAAATTGTAACCCGAATAATGCCGATAAAGGGAGTAGTATTATTCGAGTTACATAAATTGTGTGCAACATTTTCCGCAAGCGTAGATATAAATTACCATCTTCCAATCAAAGTATACTACTGTATTTGTACTCTTAGACATATCAGAATCGAAATAAATCATGGAAGCCAGAATGTGTTTTGAGTTTTAACATGGATTGGCGGATATTAGTAAATTTTATCCCTCGCTTCTGGCTCGGGATCAAATACTAATATCCGCCAATCCATGTTAAAACTCCCAACACATTCTGGCTTCCATGATTTATTTCTTGATTAGATTGCTTCAAAACAAAGACTAAAAATGCATACAACTTGTATTTGCTGGTTTTTCCGCGAAGCATAAACCAAAAGGAAATGAGAGCAAAGACTGGTTGGCTCAGAATCAGGATACAGTGTGTTAGAATGGAGTGACATGTCAATTTTCTGTTATTGTTCTTTCATTTAAGTTAACATATTTTTTTAATGAATAATGAAAATGTCTCAATACTTAATACAGTGGGCAAAGTTATCAAAGATAATTTGTATTAATGACAGCAATCTAGCAACAAATACAACATGGTTACTATTTATTACTTTTAATGTGCGTGATAAATATGTCATTGTGTAGCTGTACTCTATATATAATTATAACTCTTTCTTCGTATTTCTATACTTTTAATGCCCTTATGGGGCCCATGATTTGGAAATAACATATCTTGTATATAAACTAGTATAAAAATCTAACTGAAGGCGTTGATCAAGTACAAAACAGTTACCATCAATTATTTCATCAATAAAGGTAACTTAATTGTTCTCACCATGATATTTCTGAAAAATAACGGATTTGGCGTCAACCTGCAATTATAACCCATACATACAATTTGTCATTTTATTTTTTCTCTCTCTCGATCCTATCTATATTCTTTACTTTCGACAATGAAATATCCCCGGCATATGTCATTCACAGTGGCACCTTCCCAAACCTGATTCTGATCAATGGCTTCTAATTGTTTTCAAATATGAATGTATTTGATGGGGGAAACAACGATACAAAGGAGAAAAAGAGCGAACGACCTTCTGTAGATCACTGACAAACTTACCACGATCACAGACAAACTTACCACGATCACAGACAAACTTACCACGATCACAGCGAACGACCTTCTGTAGATCACTGACAAACTTACCAACGACCTTCTGTAGATCACTGACAAACTTACCAACGACCTTCTGTAGATCACTGACAAACTTACCAACGACCTTCTGTAGATCACTGACAAACTTACCAAGTGCCTTAAGATAGTGTAACATTTCTTTACGCCTTCTGTAGATCACTGACAAACTTACCAAGTGCCTTAAGATAGTGTAACATTTCTTTACGCCTTCTGTAGATCACTGACAAACTTACCAAGTGTCTTAAGATAGTGTAACATTTCTTTACGCGTTAAATTAATTATCTTTATTTATGAAAGACAAATCGTATTATCTCCCTTTGTATCTTATCGTAAACATCAATTAATTCTCTCAGATTATCTGTGTTATTAAATTCTATTTTATTGTAATTGAATAACATGAACTGTCAATAAGGGCCTGTCGTGGCCGTGATCGTATGGTAGTTAGATTTACAACTACCTATGCAATCAGTGCCTATCACCACTGATGTTGTGATTTTGAATCTCGATCAGGGCGAGGTGTACAGCATTATGTGATACAAGTTTTTATCAGTGACTTGCGGCAGGTCGATGGTTTTTTCCGGGTCCTCCGGTTTCCTCCACCAATGAAACTGACCGCCACAATATGACTGAAATATTGGTGACAATAGCGTTAAACAACCATCAATCAAACTGAACTGTCAATATTATACTCCTGTAAATCCACCTGTGTAAATCTTATATTGAAATTATATTTCAACGTAATTAATTCCCCTTGATGACCCCCAATGTACTTACTGCAAGTAAACAAAATTTACATAAAGTAAACAAATGGTTATGATGCTTGTTTTAACACAGGAACATCTTGACATCAGAAAATTCCACTTCTAGACGCTTCATGCTACACGTGTGCATGTTTTTTTATGTATCAAAATATAAACCAATATTATGTCTCACAACAAGGCTAAAACACCACATGTAAAATAACTTTAAGCGGTATGGGTTTTTTTTATTTATAGATTTTTTTTTTAGATATTTGACCTTGAAAAAAAAAGTAAATCTGATTTTTGTTTCGAATAAAAACATTACCTGGTTTCAGAGAAGTACATTGTACACACTTCGTCTCTTAAAAATTAGAGTCGATCCCTAAAAATCAGAACATGTCCTTTAATTGATCAAAATAATAGTTTCCTGTTTACGAGATTATCAACTGCAAATACATGAATTAAAAATTAAAATACTCGATATATTTTAACAGGTCATTTTACAGTCCATTATTGATTAGTGTGCTAAACACGCCAAGATATAGCTGAAACACTGCTAAGGTTGGCGTTAAACATCAATCAATCAATCAATCAATCAATCAATCAATCAATCAATCAATCAATCAATCAATCAATCAATAATGTGCTAAAAGTATTATCAAAACTACTATGGCTAAAATATAGTGTACATCCGTCAAGTTTGTATGTAGATTTTACTGCACCCTTATATGCCTAAGAGATTGACCGTCGTGGTCGTGATCGTAAGGTAGTTGGATTTACAACTACAGGTACTATTAGTGCCTATCACCACTGAAATTGTGCGAGATTATGTGAAGTTTGGCAGGTCGGTGGTTTCCCCCAGTTTCCTCCATTAATAAAACAGACCGCCACGATATAACTGAAATATTGTTGAAAGTGACATTAAACACCATAACCCTAACTCCGCTTATGGCGAGGTATACTCGATACCATACTATGTCATAAAACTTGTCAGTGACTGGCGGCAGGTCAGTGGTTTTCTCCATAACCCTAACCCTTATCCCGCTCATGGTGAGGTGTGCTCGATACAACATTGTGTGATAAAGTTTGTCAATGACTTGCACAAGGTCAATGATTTTCTCCTGTTTCCTCCACTATTAAAACTGACCACCACGATATAACTGAAATATTGTTGAACGTGGCGTTAAAACCCCATAAACCTAAAGCTGAAATATTGTTGATAGTGGCGTTAAACACCATAAGCCTAAGCCTATATGTCCAAGAGAAGATAATTGCCGTCTGTGTTTGTGTAGATATTTACTGAGTGTTGAAAGTGGCGTTAAACACCATTAACCTAACCCTATATGTCCAAGAGAAGATAATTGCCGTCTGTGTGTGTGTAGATATTTACAGAGGATAAGTGCACTAAACTAATTACACGTGTAATATATATAATTTCCTTACTGCATAGGTAGCATAGCGTGTCGTAAAACCTTTGATGTGTTAAAACTGTCGATATAGGTAAATCAATTAACGGCATAGAGCCAGCTACATATAATTGGTGTAAGCCGAAAGATGTTATACGGTACACGATACTGAAGAAAAAACCCCTCAAAAAAGCCATTTATTCAAAAGTGCAAAAATGTATAATTCATTAAAAAACAAAAGAGATGCATGCCATGATGCTGCTGAAATTAATTTGAAGTTTGAAGAAAAAAAATGGCTGCGATTTTTTGGAGGAGTTCACGAGTGTCATAATAGTTCTTATGTATATTTGAATAGGTCGGGATAGTGTACTGGTGAAGGTTCATATAGGGGTAAAACCCACAGAGCTGATCAGTGCGTCTCATGGTGGGGGATAGGGGGTTTCAACTCGGTGGGAGGGGGTGTCAGAGTGAAGCCTGATCGTGGACCATAGCGGGTATCGTGTTTGGAGAGGACCACGCCCCCAGCACTGTTAGATTTGTGTTTATAACACGTGCACATGTAAAGTTTGAAGCGAATTTGAAGGTAAAAAAATGATCGTGTAAACACACCTTTAAGGTAAAAATATTGATCTGTTCGTTACATCTTTTAGCTTAATATATCCTGGATAACTCGAATATACGGATGTTTTAGTCCCTTTGACTTCAATAATACAGAGGTTTGACTTTATGTAAATAAATTCGTCTTGATCTTGTTTTTTTTATCAGTAACTTTGTTTTCAATAGCTAATTGCATTATTTTTTGTTTACTTTATCATTTTTTCTACAGTCAAGAATGAAGTGTTCTATGTCTTCCACCTAGGTTTATCTCCTAATTGTAAATAACAATTCTGTTTTGTCTGATACCTACAGGGTAAGAGTATTAGGGTCGTTCATAAAAGTCGGATTTCGAGTTTAAAAAGTCGAAATTTCGAAATTTTGAAAGTAAAGTTTTCGAGATTTAAAAAGTCAAAATCTCGAGATTTGAAGAAGTCAAAATTTCGGGAATTAAAAAGTAGAAATTTCGAGATTTAAGAAGTTGACGAAATTTAAAAGTAGAAATTTCGAGATTTAAAAATTCAAAATTTGGGGTTTAAGTCGAAATTTTGGCCTTTCAATTTTTTTTATGAATGTCCCTAATGCGATTTCATAGATATACTTGAAATGAGCTGTATCTGTCTAGTTTAATTAAGCACGCGTACGTTATTTATCATTATCAAACTTGATTATTTTGTTAATTACTTTTTAATTACCTGTAATATCAGCTGCAGATGTTTACCAGTAACACGTTTATTGTTTAATCAGTAAGTTGACGTTAATCTAGGATTTATATCTTAATTCTGTATTGATTCTACATAGATATAAAGTGTTTATCAAGTCTTGTATATTCTTCTATGATAAGTAATCGTGAGAACTGTAAGATTTTTGGATGATCTCTTTTGTTCTTGAAATTAAAGGGGTATGGGGCTTTAACTGTTAAAATATGATCCTCCTTTGATGTGTATTGTAAATTGTTCTATAATAATTAGCAATCACGCGAACTGCTAAGTGATGAGTTGTGAGTGTTCGAAGCGTGATCAGCTGTGGGTACGGCGATGAGCAGAGATTTATCGAAATGGGATCATCTGTGGGTAACATGATATGTGGAGAGTATCCGGAGCGTGATCAGCTTTCACCTGATATGTAGAGAGTAATCGGAGAGTAATCAGCTATCACGTGATGTGTGGAGAGTATTCAGAGCGTTATCAGCTATCAAGTGATGTGTTGAGAGTATTCAGAGCGTTAACAGCTATCACGTGATGTGTGGAGAGTATTCAGAGCGTTAACAGCTATCACGTGATGTGTAGAGAGTAATCGGAGAGTAATCAGCTATCACGTGATGTGTGGAGAGTATTCAGAGCGTTATCAGCTATCAAGTGATGTGTGGAGAGTATTCGGAGGGTGATCAACTATCACGTGTTATGTGGATCTAAAGTATTCGGAGGGTGATCAACTATCACGTGATGTGTTTATAGTATTTGGAGGGTGATCAGCTATCACGTGATGTGTGACGAGTATTCGGAGGGTGATCAGCTATCACGTGATGTGTTTATAGTATTTGGAGGGTGATCAGTTATCACGTGATGTGTGTATAGTATTCGGAGCGTTAACAGCTATCACGTGATGTGTGATCAGCTGTGGGTTACGGAGGATACCAATTGAGATAAATGTTTGTATTGCCTTTTTGTTTAATAACTTATCAATAACTTATAGTTACGTGCCAGTGTTCGTTACGGACATAATTATTAATGATCTAAGAAATTTCTTATTTTTCTTGCTTTTTTATCCAGATCTTCTGAGATAAAACTAGTTATTTGCAATGAGCATTTTTATATACATCATCAACATTTTTATACCCCCATCTCGACGAAGCAGAGGTTCACTGAAAGGTTATTATACTGGTTTCAAAGTGGCGTCTAGTTTGATGACTAGCGGTTGGTTTTATTGTGTTTAACGCCACTTTCAACAATATTTCAGCAAGTCACTGACAAACTTTATTACTTAATGTTGTACACCTCGCCCTGGGCGGGATTCAAACTCACATCAGTGGTGATAGGCACCGATTGCAGAGATAGTTGTAATTCGAACTACCATACTATCACGACGGCCCCAGATAACTAATGGTAAAATTAACTTAAAAAACATATAGTAACTATAGTAAGTCTGTTGAAGTCGTTGTCATGGTGAAAATATTTAAAAATATATGTTACAAATTATACATTTTGCATAGAACGATTATAATGAAAATGGATGTTTTTGAAGGAAAGGTGGTTTTTTTTTTTGTCTTTTTTTTTTGTTTGTTTTTTTTTTACATTTTTTACGAGAACTAACGTTTATTACATTCTGCTGCAAAATCGATGTTGATTATCCATTTTAAAGGTTTTGTCACTTTAATACAAACCGTAATTAAATCTTAGAAATGGTTGTTTATAAGGTAAATATTACTTAATTTTTAATGAAGTCTTAACAATGGTTGTTTATGAGGTAAATATGACTTAATTTGTTTTTTTTTCTTCTTTCAATTTTTTTTATAATCATCAAGAAGTAAATAGATTTTATGAGCTAGATATTTGTTTGGTCCTTTAATTATTGATCACACGTGGGAAAAAGGGGGGGGTGTTGGAGGGCCTCCGTGGTCGTGATCGTATGGTAGTTGTGTTTGCAATTACGTATGCAATCAGTGCCTATCACGAATAACGCTATGAACTGTAATCCAGCGCAGGCGAGGTGTACTCGATACAACATTATGTGATACAGTTTGTTAGTGACTTGCGACAGGGCAGTGGTTTTCTCCTGTTACTCCGGTTTCCTCCACCAATAAAGCTGACCTCCACGATATAGCTGAAATATTAGTAAAAGTGACGTTAAACACGACAGCCCTAACACCATTGGGGTCAGTTCACATTCTGACGCCATTACCGGATGTTTCAGCGGTCAGTTCGATATAACCGTCAGAGGTATCCCCTACTGTTAAGTCTGGTAATAAAGATAAAGCTAAAATAATAGTGCTGAACACGACGATAAAACACATACAAACCCTATAACCCTAACCTTTCCTTTAATCAGTAAAAACCCATTAAAAGGAGATTTTGTTTCATATTTGAAATAGGACTTTAGTAAAGCTAATTCCTAACATGATGATGGATTTCTGTTTCTTATAAAAATGTGTTCCCAGTCAGATAATGTAAATAGACTATATAAACTGTTATCAGGGGAGGTAAATCTTTTTACTAAACAGACAATTAATTAATTGTTCAATGAAGATAACACGTCAGTACAACATGTTGGTTTTATCAACACTTTATCGTAGTGGAACAGATGTCATCCATTTTTTTTTATAAACGTAAACATTCTTTCATTCCTCATTTTCCTCTTCTATTCTTTTTTTCTCGTAATTTTTTTTTTTTTTTTTTATTCTTGATTTTGTGTGTGTGTTTGTTTTGTTTTTTGTTTGTATATGTTTTAAATCCACATCGGTGCACAGGGGCCAGATGAGTTTTTTCATGTACCTATATACATGTTTGTACCTATATACCAACAAGGGTACGAACTCGGCAGTAATCAAAATTTAGGTATGTCTTGTTTAACTGAGTAGAAAGAAATACCAGGAATGTTATACGTATAAAGGTGATATAGACTGAAAGCTGAATATTTTTCCTTAGAAAAAAAATTATTTGAACCCCGTACGTCCAAAAATATAAAAGTTACAGCAGACCAAGTCCGTACTTTCTGCTAAAATGGCCAGGTCGGACAAAAGGGTGCCCAGCTAACTTTCACATGACTGGAAGGCTTATCTGCAATGCAATTCGTGTATTTACTTGCGACGTCTCTTCCAATCGATAAATTGAATAAAAAATTCCTACCTTTCCCTAGAATTTATGTCCTTATGTCCAAATCACTAGTATTATCCTTTTATCTAATGCGGAATATCTATCATTCTGAACCGCCATTTAAAAAAAATTAAGAATGAAACTGAAACGAGCGTCTTGATTTGTCGATATTTTTGACGACCTACAACTCACCCAATCAGGACGCTCGTTTCAGTTTCATTCCAGTCATGTGAAAGTTAGCTGGCCACCGCTTTGTCCGACCTAGCCATTTTTAGCAGAAAGTACGGATTTGGTCTGCTGTAACTTTTTTATTTTTGGACGTACGGCCTACGGGGTTCAAATAAGTTTTTTTTCTAAAGAAAAAATATTCAGCTTTCAGTCTATATCACCTTTATACGTATAAAATTTCTGGTATTTTTTTCTACTCAGTTAAACAAGACGTACATAAATTTTGAATACTGCCGAGTTCGTACCCTTGTTGGTATATAGGTATATAAGTACATGAAAATACTCATCTGGCCCCTGTGCATCGGTGGTGTAATGGTTAGCGTGCTCTCCTCGAGTGCGATAGATCGTTTGTTCGAGCTCCGATTGGGTCACACTTCTGTAAAATTGGTATATGCAGTATTAAGGAGTAAGAGCAAAGACTGGTTGGCTCTGAATCAGAATAATACGTTTCCCAGTGGAGCGACATGTCTACCCTCAGACTGTTGTTTCAGTTAGCCAGCACTATAAAAATCCAACTAAACGTGTTGGTCTAGTATAAATTGGACATTATGTCATCGAAAAGCAATCTGGTCACGCCATGATATTGCTGAAACATTGCTCACATGGCGTTAACCAACTCGTCTCCCTCATCTCAAATGTTGTTTTTTTTTAAACACAATAATAGAAATACATTTTGTATATCTTTACAATTATCATTCTGTAAATTTATCTTGGCTTAAAAACATTGCCGTGTAATGTTTTGTTTACCACTTTCATTTTCACTTTAACAATTGACAGATCAAAAACCACTTTAAATTTGCTCCGATGAAAAAACCGGAACTAAATATAATGAAAACGGATATGTAGAGTAAATCTCTTCCATAGAATTAGCTGTCCTTATACAGGAAGTGTAAGGGTCTATAACTCTGTGGAGTGTAAGGGTCGATAACTCTGTAGAGTGTAAGGATCGATAACGCTGTGGAGTGTAGCGACCGATAACTCTGTGGAGTGTAAGGATCGATAACTATTTGGAGTGTAAGGATCGATAACTCTGTGGAGTGTAATGGTCGATTACTCTATGGAGT
The DNA here is from genome assembly GCA_002080005.1 of Gigantidas platifrons. Taxonomy (NCBI): domain Eukaryota; kingdom Metazoa; phylum Mollusca; class Bivalvia; order Mytilida; family Modiolidae; genus Gigantidas; species Gigantidas platifrons. Next base: position 14,222 of record MJUT01002205.1, on the reverse strand, counting down.
GTAAGGATCGATAACTCTGTGGAGTATAAGGGTCGATAACTCTGTAGGAGAGATTGGTTCAGTACTCCCAGATAGTAAATAAGATTACGGTTACCATCTTGATGATTATTAGGGGGTTAATTTAATTTGCATACATTGAAAGCTGGATATGTAATGAAGCATACGGTACACAGCGTGGAAAATATTAAAAGAATTAATTACATTTTGTATTATTATGCAAAAAAAAATGCATTTGAATTGGAAAGGTGGTAAATAGTTAGCCATCTTCTCTTGTATTACATGGAGTGGTCCACATAAACATTCTCATTTGTATATTAGTAAACAAGGGCTTGTGCTCCATGCGTCTGTTTGAAAATAAAACATATTTTTGCATCGTATGTGTTCACTGACATGACAAGGTCTGATTCAAATTCCCCAACTTTTTTTTTCACACCTTGATGTCTTCCTGATTCAGACATTCTACTTTTCTATCTAGATTGACGCGCCAAAACCAAAATTTAAGTAATAACCAAAGAGCAATCACGAAGCACTAAGCATTCCTGTTTGTGACAATTAGCAATACACGTCATAATGGCTTCTTTCATCATATAAAGTTATCAGATTATAGCCATAATAACTATTTATCAGAAAATTAGAACGGAAATTTCTTGAGTGATTTTCTTTGCAGACACATACCGATATCTTTGACCTAAATACTATGCTACTCTATATCAGTTCCTCCAACCCATGTTAAAACTCAAAACACAATCGGGCTTCCGTGATTTATTTCTTAAGTAAAAATAAAAGAACCGCCTAGCGCATAAATGCGCGACGAATCTTCCGCACTTGCATAATATTTAGTTTTATATATTTATAGAGAGCAGCCTTGCAGTCTTAATGTATAACATACTTTATTGAAGGATGGTGTGACTTAAATAAACTAAAATTTCGAAACCAACATATAGATCACGTAAGTTAACAAATAAACAAGACACAATTCTCAAAATCTATGATTTTTCAACCAAAAACTAAAATTTCCCCCCAAAACCCTTTCTTCAAATATTTCCATGTAAGAACCCATCCAGGATAATGATAATTACAAGTCACATGCAAAAAAATATAATCTATCCATGTTTACTAAAGTTATTGCGTAAACAAGACACAATTCTGAAAATTGGTGATTTTTCAAACCAAAAACTAAGATTTTCTCCCCAAACCCTGGCTTCAAATATTTCCATGTAATAACCCATCCAAGATAATGATAATTACAAGCCACATGCAAAATATTATTCAAATCCATCCATGTCTACAGTTATCGCGTAAACAAGAAAGTGTCACAGACGGAGGGACAGACAGACGGCCGCTGTTACTATATCCTTCACCGCTATCGCGGGGGGATAAATATATATATATGTAGGCCTGTTTTTATATTCTCAAACTTGTTTATGGGTGAAAACAACCTGAAACATGTTTACGATAGATAAAAAAACGCAATGGTTGAAGAACAATATTTAAGAGAAATTTTCTAGTTCATTGATTATTTTTGAACAAAGTAAAATTAATTCTTCATTTACAAATAAAACAATTCAACCCTTAAACATACTGGTAATTAAAAAGGTTCAAACATATTCAACAGTGCTTCAATCCCGGTTAAGATGTTCTTTAACCATTTAACCGCATGGTTAAAACCACATCGAAAACAAAACCGCTCAACCATAAAACAGTTTAAAACCAGGTTAATGGTTAAGAATTAAAAAACAAGCCTTATGCCTTATATGAGCAAATCGTCTGTTGGTACATATTTGAGCAAGACGTGCATTCTTGATTTGCAAAAAAAAAAAAATAAATAAATAAAGAAATAAAAAGTAAAAGGAAGTGTTTTGGCGCGTATCTACTATATACATCCGGGTTTTATATGTTCTATATGATCGATATCCACCACCCCTATTCTGTTTGTGCTACCATCTTATTCGTTGTGTAACAATACTGCATGTTTTGACGAGTTTCTGTCTGTATAAGCGTGTTGTGATACATAGAAAAATCTATCAAGACCCAGATTGTTTTAACAACGTTTTTCCATTATTTTTTAATGAACCGTTTTTTCTTGTTCATTAAACCTGGACTCCACTTCTACAAACAATTCAGTGTCAATATTAAAATACAATATACGTAATATTCGTATTGACTTCACATACAGTTCGATTCATTAATTCATTAATGCAAAAATGTTTTGAGAGTATATATGTAAGTTAAGAGGAATGGGAATTTAAATGGTTGGTTTGGTTTATGGTGTTTAACGCCACTTTAAACTATATTTCAGTTTTATCGTTGCGGTCAGTTTTATTGGTGGAGGAAATCGGAGTACTCGGAGAAACCCATTGACTGACAAACTGTATCACGTAATGTTGTATCGAGTACACCTCGCATTAACGGGACTCGAACTCACAACGTTAGTGGTGATAGGCACTTATATCATAGGTGTGTAATTGTAAATCCAACTACCATACGATCACAAGTACGACGGACCCTGTCAGTGTCAGTATATTATGATACACATAAAACAATATAGAGAACTAGGCAGTCATGTTCGTATGTCAGTTTATGGCCCGGGTGGCTCAGCGAATTTAGTAGTTGGATTACCTAACAACTCATACAAGCCTATCACCAATACGGCATGAGTTCGCTCCCGGCTTTATAAACTACGAAAAAGGTGCACTCGACTCGCAGCCTCAAGTGATAAAGCTGACCATTGCTTGCCCATGGTCGGTGGTTCTCTCCGGGTACTCCGGATTATTCCACCACTAAAACTGGTCGCCGTGATATAGCTGAAATATTGCTGAAAGTGGCGTTAAACATCAAAAATCAATCAATCAATATAAAACAATAAAGAACTAAGCAGCCATGTTCGTATATCAGTTATATCACTGATTATCACATAACTCACTGTAGTCCGAGATTCCTCTGCCGTCCAACGGGTTTTTGTTCGACTTGATGGAGCCGTGGGACGTCAGAGCGCTCTCCATATGGAAAACAGCGGATTTGCCGCTCCAACTCTGGGTCGGCACATTTCCACGTTTCGTGGCTATCGGATTTTATTTTCTATCCGAAACCCTTATATAAATCGCTTCACCAATGATTTTTCTATTCATTCATAGACGGCAGAGGAATCTCAGACTACACTCACTGTTGTATGTGATGAAGTTGGATAATATATATATATATATATATATATTATTTAGAAGCTACCCCTTTACAACGGGGGCGCCAACCACCAGGATAGAAGCAGTGGCGCGTCTCAATAGTTAATAAATACAAATTATATACAATAAAATGATAATTATACATAAAAGAAAGTTCATATCTTATAATGAATTATTACAGGTACACAGGTACATGCTTTTTCCGTATACCTGTGTACATGCTCACCTCAAGGCCGCCATTATAATTAAAGATATAACTGAAATATTGTTTGACGTGACGTTAATCATGCAATGTAAAACAAATTAGCCGAGAGGCCGGTTAAATCCAATAACAAATATAACACAACCGGTGGATGTACGCACTCTGATACCACACCTCAAGTGTTAGATTTCAAACCTCTACCCGTATTGTGATTGTTATACGAAACGGACATGTGGTTTGTAGAATCGGTATGTTTATCCTGCTCCATCTTCAGTTTTCTCTGTCATGTTTTGTAGTTCGTTGTTTGTCTTTTTGGCCATTGTATTGTCTGTTCTTTTTTGATTTAGTTCTTCTGATTGCTACTTTAGTATATTCAAACATTTCCCTCTTTCCTAAAAATAAAGTCTTTTGATTGAAAACAAATCAAATGAAAACAAATTCAAATCTATTTTTAAGATAGCATTTCGACTGATCAAAACAAATCCCTTTATTGATCCTCATCTATACAGTAGATGATTATTTTCAATTTCAGTCAATTTTCTTTTTATTTCGAAAAAAAAGTCCAATGGTTTTACACTGTGTTAGTCAATAACAATAAACATATTAAGTAAAGAACACTAGCTAGCATTACCTTTAACATTTAAAAGTAAGAGTCAGAGATAATGTTAGAACATTCCCGCTATAACCATGAATTACGTCAATGTAACCCCGTCTTCTATATTTTCCGTCGACGATTTCCATTTATAATCCTAGGAGTAATTTGATTTCCTAGACAGCTGTCATTTTCAACAATTGAAATAGAGTAATCCCGAACTCGCTCATCTGGTGTTATTTAAATAGTATTAATAGTAACGCGGGACTTTATTGATATCGCTCGTTTGAAGTGATTGGATTTTAAAATTCGTTTTAAATAATGAATTAATTTTGCTCATCTTATTCCCAGTTAATCTGACATATATTTTAAACTCTTTTTGGAGAGGATTAATTTAACAAATAACGTCTGTGGCAGCTTCAAATGTTTAAATTAGAATTCTTGCATAATTGATTTTTTTTATCTGTTGTAGTTTTCAGGATCTCTGGGATTTATAATTCTCCAGTCGTTTACGTGAAAAAAAAAAGACGCATCAAGCCAGTCATTCTCTGCAACATTTAATAATTAAAATGGAGGTTATAAACATAAGGTTAACAAAAACCCACCTACGTAACTAACGTTGTGAGTTCGAACCCCGTTCATTATAGGATTAAACGGTTCTTTTCAGGAGTTCATGCATGTGTACACAGTGTTGATGCACTCTTAAACTGAATAAACGTAAAGTTTGTGAGTGCATCGGCACCGTGTACACATGCATGAACTCTTGAAAAGAATCGTTTAATCCTTATAATTCTTCAATGCAATACTGAACATAAAAATATATTCTTGCATATCCCTGGTCTAAAAAACACACAAATTAAAATGTTTGTTGACTTTGGAGTTTGTTACATTAACAACATGACGTCATATGAAGACTTCCAGTTTAGAACGTAAAGATCAGGTGTCATTTGGCTTCGTGTACGCTTCAATTTTAATAGAATTTAACTGAAATAAGTTATAGTTGTAAATATGACATGTAGAATTTCACGTTTTCAATATGGTGGAACCTTCCAACTCAACCCTTTAGTAACGACTTGTAGATTGAAAAGTTAATCGAGTTATGAACTAATAAAAAACCAAACAGGTGACAGCGCTCTTGTCCTATCAAAAGGCACGAAAACGATACACATTAATTCTATAAGAATTATCTCGCTGTATACTCGATACAACATTATGTGATAAAGTTTGTTAGTAACTTGCGACAGGTAGGTGGCTTTCTCCGGGTACTCCGGTTTAATTCCTCTACCAATAAAACTGACGGCCAGATATAGCTGAAATATTGTTGAAAGTGGCGTTAAACACCATATACCGCCGAGGCGAGGTGTATTCGATACAACATTGTGTGATAAAGTTTGTCAATGACTTGCAGTAGTTCGGTGGTTTTCTCCGGGTACTCCGGTTTCTTCAACCAATCCTGAACGGGATTCGAACTCATATTTTTGGTGATTGAATGGTGAATCGAACAACCATACGATAACAACCACGACGGTCCCTAACCTGTAGAGTTTTTTGTATAGTTCTTTGTGTACCACAGTTTATCTTCCCGTGTTATTTTCATTTGGTCATTGGACAAATTGTTTACCCATCTTTGATTTACGGCTTCTGGTTACCCCACTGATAATAATCTTAAAACTTTTCTTAATGAAAAAGTGTCTAACAAGACACGTGGTATATTTGTATAACTTATTTATTGACAGTTCTAATTCTGTCTATGGGAGAGATCGTGATCCCTACTCAATTTAAATCTGATGATTTTCTTATTTGATATCATTTAATTCAGACATTGATCTAACTCGAATAATTCAGCGCCCTCTATCCACTGTCGCTACTCGAGGTTAATGTAGCGACCAGCGGGAGCGTAATATAACGACTGGATTATTCGGGTTAACATTGATCCATGTTTTAGATATAGTGTGGGCGTGTAATGTAGACAAGATTGTCTACGGTCACGGGTACAGGGTAAAGGTAGATTTATACTCTGGGTGCGACAGCGATGCAACGAGCAATAAAATTGTTGCGATGGAGAAGTGATACAATTCCGAAATCATTGCTTTTTTGGTCGCGTCGCTACTATCGTTTTTAGCTCATCTCGTCAAAGACAATGTGAGCTTTTGCCATCACTTGGCGTCCGTCGTCTGTCGTCCGTTAGCTTTTCACATTGTAATCTTCTCCTCTGAAACTCCTCAGCCAAATGAAATTAAACTATCTATGGAAGGTCCTCTCTAAAGATTGCTAATTTTTGTCCAGATCCATTAACAAACATGGCCACCATAGACAATTCTTGTTTCTGATTGGCCGATTAAACAAAAAAAAATGCTTCTTCTCTGAAACCGCATGGCCAAATGAACCGAAACTTGGTAGGAAGCATCTATAGCAGATCCTCTATCAAGATTGCTAATTTAGTTCCGATCCGTTAATAAACATGGCCATCACAGGCCATTCTTGTTTCTGATTGGTTAATTTCTGAAAAAAATGTCTCCTCTGAAACCGCTTGGCCATCAAATGAATCGAAACTTGGTAGGAAGCATCCTTGGAAGGTCCTTTATAAAGATTGCTCGTTTAGTTCCGATCCGTTACTAAACATAGCCATCACAGGCCATTCTTGTTTCTGATTGGTTGATTTCTAAAAATGTTCATCTCTGTAACTGCTTAGCCAAATGAACCGAAACTTGGTGTGAAGCACCTATAGAAGGTTCTGTATTACGTTTCCTCAAACTAGTCAACGCAGAATGAAAGTTGAGCGACACAGGCTCATCCCACCGAGCCTCTAGTTAGTTCGTGTTGCCTAGTGATTTTGATCATATTTTTTATGATTTAAGATAACAATTACTCAGCGACGGTAGCGATATCGCTAGAAAGTTAAAATAATTTCAAATCTGCTGTGACAGCTTGCGATGATCCTTGCAACGAAAATGTTCGCTAGCGATGGTCAGCGATGACGTGCGTTGTCGCGGAGATGGGGTAGCGATGATGAAAGCGAAATCGTAAATCCGTCGCATCGCTGTCGCACCCGGAGTATAAACCCACCTTAAATATTTGTAGGGCGAGGTGGAAATGGGCAGTTAAGCGCCTGGAACTACAGCCATTACTATTGTTCTGATAAATGAAATGCTGGTAACATAATGACTTGCCATTTGATGGAGGGGGGATGAGCGCACAGTATGTATTTCCCTCCTATTATGATTTTTTTTTCACGTGAAAATAAAAGTCAGATTTTTTTCTTCTTTTGGACATAAAAAAATGGATAAATCGACAGTTATTCATAAAATTTTACCAATATATCTCGTTGTAAGTTGCCGCGTCAGATCATATATTGTTGCATCTGTCATATATATAAATTTGGCCACATATTTTTCATCATAGACCCCCACCCCCAATGATCTATTGGCCCTTTTAATTATTACCCCCCTCCCCCCCCCCCATTTATTTAAATGATTATCCCCTAATGCGGACTATTTTGATAATTTGGCATAGTTTTAAATTACAATATTATTGGTCCGTGTTTCGAGGCCAGACGTAAATATACTAGACTTGCTACAAGTCCCTCTCTGTACCTGTATATCCATTTAATTTTGTCTATGTAACACAAGTTGTTTTACTGATAAGATATTACATTGACAGCTGGAATCAGGTGTTGTCTCTATAATAACAGTTTTATTAAGTAGACAAAATAGAGAAAAATTAAAAGAAAGGAAGGGACTTGTAGCAAGTCTATATATATAGCAGAGATCGACAGTTACTGATAAGCGCTAAAAATAGATTCCCCTAATTATCTCTCAGACTCGGTTTCAGAATGTAGTACAAACAATGCCAGTCTGTACTACATATTTCAATGGCGATAATGCAGAATTGAGTGAAAAACAGAACTTTGTCGGAGAAAAAAAAAAGAAATCCGACGACGCTACAAGACACTGTTCCTACGAAACATGCGATAGTACACATTTAACCATTACAAATAAAAAATTACTTTGATTTTCCTATATATTTCAGCTAAAAATAAACCCTAAAAATTAGCAATCCTGTTTATATTATGTACAAATAAAAACCACTCGTATAAACATAAGGAGCAAATAAACAATCAAAATATAAACAATTCTGAATGTTTTGGTGTAAAATTTGTCAAAAATCTATCCAGAAATGACTTCACAATATTTTTTTGAAAAAATATGGTTTTGGTTGATTATATAGGGATTTTTTTGATATGTTGCAATACTTTTGGCAACATACTGTAGATATTCAGATATGAACACATGAAAGGTGTCTTTTGGATCCCGTTTCCCAAACCAAAGCGAAACCAAAGGATAAATGTTAACGTTGGATTCGGGCATGTGGTCGTGAATTTTTTACGGTGGAAAAAGTCACACGATGGACGTATATTTGTTCCAAACATTTTGTAGGAGGGCAAGGTCCTACGGATCAACACCCGGACCCAGTACCAGCAACATATACACCGTTTCAGGTATGACAAAATATTGTCGTGATTTGATTGCATGAAAAAGTGCCGATTTCCATCTCTAAAACGTATATTGTTTTTTTTAACGAAATAAAAATCGGTATTGTAATTTATTCTTTTTTGTAAGAGAATATGAATTCTTATATACTATCATCAATAAAAAAAAAATTATGGTGTGTGGAAATTCCTCTCAAATATTTAATAAATTATCGGAAGTTCGGATTACCCGTAAGTCACGATGATGTATGAAATTCCCGGGAGATTGTAATAGCAGCATGAAGCAATATTCTTAAATTGCCAAAAGGATTATGAAATAATATGTCCTTTGATGTATATATACTTACATGCTTGTCAATAAGTGACAAAAAGTTTAGTTTCTAGTTATTTGAAAAGAGAAAATTTAAGGAAACGAAAACAGAATTTGGCAGTTACTATTGCTATATAGTGTTAGTTGCAGAGCATTACAACCAGAAAATGTCCCTTCAGCACCTGCCCTTGATGACCACTACATTTGGACGACTATACTATTTGTCCTTGTGTACTGGTCATGAGGGGGGCTTAATTATTTCTTTTAATTTTATTTGTTGTATTGCTTTTTTATATATGTGAGTGTATATATGTGTGTATGTATGAATATGTAAACTAACACGCATACATGTATCTCTGCCCTATGCCATGTATTCTGGACTGCTGAGGTAGCCTTGTTATATTATATTACAAGATAGTTTCTATATACTATCTGGTTGGATTAATGCTTGTATATGTTTATATGAGTTAATAGTAATCCTTTATTCTGCATTGTATTTGTTGTAATATTTAATCATTGTAATACTTATGCCCCTTGTGGGTCCTTGATTTGGTAAATAAAAGTTCTTATTCTTATTCTTATTCTTATATGAATAAAAAATGATATAAAAGGGGAAAATATGCTACCCACTTGATATTTTTGAAAGAGAAAGGGATCGTATCACTTCTGGACAGAACACTTGCATTTTTATTTTGCCTGAATATTTAAAAATATTTTTAAAATCGTGTAGATTTTCTAGGATGCTGCCATTGTTTGTACTACATTTTCCTATTTGCGTATCACGTGATACACATTCCACAAATTGATGACGCGTTATCGATCAATGCTATACATGTTGTCTTTCAATCAATTGAAATATGAACAACTGGTTGGTCGGTGTCATTTTACGTAAAATATATTCTCCACTTTGTTCACAGTTTTCTTGATTCTGTTGTTGTATGACATAAACAAGGAAACTCGACCATCATCAGATTCAAATTTATTCAATTTCTGTCTAAAAATACAATTAGTCAAGCAAGTTATGTAGTATATATTGACACAATTTTATTTTTAGAAAAAAAATAAAATAAAACTGACCGCCACGATATAACTGAAATATTGCTAAAAGTGGCGTTAAACACCATAAGTATTAATATCATATCAATTCGGTGTTTGTATATCTGGAGATGAACGTTTCCTATATTTATTTTTATGTATATCTATATATATAATTTGTTTTACCCATATATCATGTATGTCGACTTTAATCGTATTTAGAGCTAATAAAACCAAATATACTGTCCTAACTTATTAACCAGATTAGCGTCATAAATCTAGGCCTAATTAGCCGTACAAACTATATATACTGTGGAACAAACCACGTAAACTGTATCAGTTATAGGATATTGCAAGTGAAGTATACATTGGTAATTTGATCAAACAGGAACAAAAATGGTGGCAGGCATTTGTCCTTGGTAATGTCATAAAACAGGAACAAAAATGGTGGCAGGTATTTGTCCTTGGTAATGCCATAAAACAGGAACAAAAATGGTCATTGTTAATGTCTTAGAGATTAACAAAACAGGTAAGATTTGCTTATAATAAACAGAATTGCATCGGTTGTGTAAGTGAACTTGTCTACAATGTGGTATTTCGTGGGTTCGAGCTGAAGTCGGGTCAAACCAAAGTTAAAACTCAAAACATATTCTGGCTTCCATGAATTATTTCGATTCTGATATGTCTAAGAGTACAAATACGGTAGGATACTTTGATTGGAAGACGGTAATTTATACTTACGTTTGCGGACAATGTCGAACACAATTTATGCTGCCAAATGCACAGGCGCATGTGTTGATGAGATTATACCCAATCGATAAATCGCCCGTTTGTTTACAAAGCGATAGAAAGACGTCATATTAGAATTACAATTCTATTCTGACTATATATCAATTAGTTTTCATTAAATATGTATTTCATTAAATTTTGATTTTGTTGTTTTTATCGTTTACTTTTGTACTATAGAGACAGAAAATGGTTATGTTTCAAACCAGGGATTTAGGGTCAGGTCTATGGTGTTTAACGCCACTTTCAACAATATTTCAGTTATATCGTGGTGGTTAATTTTATTAGTGGAGGAAACCAGAGTACCCTGAGAAAACCTCCGACCTGCCGCAAGTCACTTGACATAATGTTATATCGAGTACACCTCCAAATGAGCGAGATTAGAACTCACAACTTTAACAACTTTTTATGAATATCTGCAGCTGTCAATAAAAAGAAAGGATTTTATTGGGTATATAATGTCCATCTTATCATTAATAACCTGTAGCAGATTTTCTCTGGCCGATTGTTTTTATTTAATTGAATGACGACGGATAAAGATGTACCTTAAAATCTTTTGTATTTGATCTTTAAATGTTAAATTGCTATATTCAAATAGATAAAATTAATACGTGGATTGTGGGGGTCCCTTCTTATTATATTAGTGATATATACAGATGTGCCACTGGAATGTGTCGACTTATTCAGTTTTGTTACATATAATTGGATCGTAAATTTTCAAATTCAATATACCAACGGTGGGGATTTTTAAGCTATGCTATATCAATTGGGTCATATTTCTGTATATACACATGCAGTTTTGTTATTGCTAAAAGATTTCTTCTATGACCAACAGGGACAGTTTCCGTTATGATCAGATATGGGTGAATAAGAACACAGATAAATAAGGAAATTGAATACATATCCATATCGTAGTGGCAAACATAAATAAATGAATAAATAAATAAATAAATAAATAAATAAATAAATAAATAAATAAATAAATAAACTACAATCACATTCATCCACTTTTTTCCCAGTCTACCTCATGTAGTGAAATATACCATTTGCATATTTACGACGTCTTTGATTATAGACTTGTACGTTTTACTTGAGTTATTTCCCTTTAGGAGGGGTAAAAGAGTCGCCTTCAGTGCAAAGTTAAATGATAATGGGATACAATTTCCCCCATAATCTGTTAAAAATTTTAAAGTTGTAATAACTTGTGAATTGTTTATTTGCTATAAAATTATTGTCTGAGTTTTTACAAGGTTCAAATTTCTTCAAATACGAGAAAATTTAACTCAAATTCGTTATCTTTTCCATTTCCCTTCCTAGACCGGATACCATTTTGGCCGTCGTAAGGAAAATAACTCGTATAGAATAGGGATAAAACATATAATCTTAGAATCAAATCGTGAATTGGAGTTATAGATTTACAGGTACGGATTTTCCCACACTGTATACCATCATAAGAATAAAGTTACATTATTTCCTATTTTTTATGAATACGTAACAAAACACATTGTTTCTTGAAGAAGAAAAGAATATTTTTGTCAAATTGAAATGAACACCTTTGTTTATTTCGGATCATTGGCGTCTTTTTTCTCTCAATTAAAAAAATTAATTCTAAATTTATATATATATTATAACACACGTATATAAAGATTAAATTTTATGCAAGGCATTGTATTACAGAATCACGACTATAGATTTTTAGTGCGGATTTCAACAATTAAATATCAGTAATGTAATGACAGTCAGGTGTAATCGGAGTACCCGGAAAATCACTTCCCTTCCTTTTAAGTCACATGCCAACATTTTTTTTTATCGCATACACATCGTCAAGGGCGAAAAGACACCAGCTGCACAAAGTTTTAATGTTTTGGAAACAAAGTAATCAATTATTAAAAGCCTTATAAAAGTTTCCCCAGCCCCCCCCCCAAGTAAAAGAAAAAAAAAGTAATGAAGCTTAAAAGTTAAATGGATAAATAACTAACCAACGAGAAGGTAAATTGGTTGTCGGGATAAAGGGAGTTTGACATGCGTTTTGACTGTCAAAGTTGTGTTTGAAACAGGTTCACATGTAAAGTGTGAAGAGAATTTGAAGGGAACAGTTGATCGTGTGAACGTATCAATCAATCAATCAATCAATCAATCAATCAATCAATCAATCAATCAATCAATCAATCAATCAATCAATCAATCAATCAATCAATCAATCAATCAATCAATCAATCAATCAATCAATCAATCTCGAATATGATCGTGTGATCGTATCTTCAATCAATCAATCAAGCAATCAATTTACGAAGATTAAATTTTATTATTGAATTTTAATAATGAGATATTTAGATGTAGATAAATTATGTAGGTCAGTCTGATATTATTTGAACAGTATAACGATAATATCGGAGGAAAGTGTTAAATTTTATCATTATTATCATAAAAAGAGAAATTCTGAAATAACGACCTCTATTTTAACCTCTATCTCATATATATATTAAACTGTTCGATTTTCCTGTATTCCATCTAGTACAAAGTTCACATCACATCTGACCGACTATTGCACATTTTAACGATCTATTTTGACAGGGATACATTATTGTATAAGCTTTATTTCATTTATTTTTATATTCTACTGTCAGAAATCGTAAGTATTTCAATCTTATTTTTTTTAAGGAAATTAATTTTACTGTAGAAAATATGTAAAGAAATAATTCAAAATTTTAATTGAATTTTTATGACTTCGATTAGGCTTAAATATGGAAAGGTTCTACATTTCAAAATATTCATCTTTTTTTAAACAAACACGACTTTTGAAAAGTATGTATGGATGAATGGTGATGACAAATAAATTATTAAACACATGTTAAGATTAATTGTGTATGCATACTTGTGCCATAGGATACGAATTCATTTTAAAATGTTTATGAACTATGACAATATCTAAGTTTGTATCGATAACACATGTATAAGTGCTCATTTTTAAACCCCACCCCACCCACAGGCACTTGTTTCTATCAATGGGGAACTCTTCCTCCCTCTTACTATTACAAGGTGCTCAGCTATTTATTTGAGAGAAAAAATGGACACCTTCGCTTCACGCTATCTTATGGTATTATTTACGCTTAAAATACACCCTACCTTATAGCAGTCGCTCCTAAATACATTTATCTTCATCAATATCCACAATTTTCATACCCTTCATGGTGCCCTGTGACATACCTAACGATTTAAAATACACAAATGTGAACTCTTCACGACTAGACAAATCTCACCATATTAACTTCCGGTTCAGGTCAGAATGAATATATGTAAATAAAATAAAATGCATCTAAATTTTTGTTGTTGTGTATTTGATCATTTATGTATTTTTCTCAAATGGATACTACAAGTCATCACAAACCACACTTCTTGTTAAATAAAATTTAATGGAAATTTGACTTACTTTCGCTTTCGATTCTACACATAACCAATCGCATTTGAAGCTTCAAATTTACCGCTCGATTTAACCGGAAGTTAATATGGTGAGATTTGTCTAGTCGTGAAGAGGTCATAATTGTGTATTTTAAATCGTTATGTATGTCATAGGGCACCATGAAGGGCAGGGGCGTAGCTCCCTATACGCAAAAACGCATTTGCGTACA
>MJUT01002201.1:1526060-1537186 GCA_002080005.1 Gigantidas platifrons | reverse complement strand
TTAGATCATGAAAATATCTTATTTCGTTCAAAAGTTATACATGTAAACATACTGAAAAATACCTGTCCTGGTTTTAGACCTTCCCTGGAATAGGGCAGTTTAGAACTAGCTGCGGAACCGTAGTCCTTTATGGTCCGCCAAAAAAAAAGGACCATAAAGGGCTACGGTTCCGCAGCTAGTTTAGAACGAAAGCAAAATAATTTCAGCTGTGATGCATCACTGACATGACAATGGCATGCACTACATTTACATTGTTGGCCCCCCGCACGAGTTATTTACATAGTTCTTAAACTGGTCAAATGGTGTCATAATCAAGCTGGCCTCATTTGAGAGTGCGTTCCATACTTGTGCTCCTCATACCTGACAGATTGTTTTCAGGCGGGGGCGCACCCCCCCCCCCTTTCCTAAAAAAAAAAGATTGGCGTGACTGGACCGCCAATCGCTTGGTGTTAAATACGTGATATTAACACTTTGTTCTTTCGCCTCATCTCTCCATTGCAATGACTATTCTTACATGTCTTTGAATATTTTTCACCTGGTATTTTCCATTCTGTTTGAGATATGTCCATTTCCCCCTTCCTAATATTATTTCAAACATACGAATTAGTTCCTTCTCTTTTGAGCGAAGGGATATTGCATTGAACAAAATCTCACATTTTCCCGGAACAAGCAAAAGCCTTTGCTGTTCTTCATATTGAAGTCGTAACAAGGCCTTACGTCATGAGTAAAATATCATACTTCATTATACGTACCTTCGATGTGAAGCATAATGCCGCACATCGTACAATTTTAATCAATTTCGGTTCAGAAAAGAGGTCCTAAATTTTCTAATTCCCATGAGCTTCCAGAAGTGCTCCCCCCCTATATAACGTAAAATCCTGGATCCGCGTCTGGTTTTACCATATATGTTGAAGTTCTTGGTCTGGGTACCTCAGCAGTGTTTCCATATCTGAAATTATATGAAATATTTTTAATCACAACCAGATCTCAGGGCCGTCTTAACAGCATTATAACCCCCGGGTAAAACAATGCACTGGGGCCCTACCTACACAACCACTCACAGGAATAAAAATGTAAATTGTCGATAAAACTAAACATATATTGGTACTTCCAACAAACTCAGTATTTAAACATTAAATACTCATGCCATACACAACATACCTTGATTAGCATGGGGCCCCTATGCTTGTGGGACCATCGTGCCCATGGGTTAAGACGGCACTGCCAGATCTTGTATAGTAGACATTTTTATTAATTATCTTATAGTGGGCATTCGTCCACCTTTGAGTGACGGTAAATTTGATATTTTCAACAGTACTTCATAAACATTGTGGTAATCAACATAAATGAAACGAAGAACACGCTCTTGTATTTTCTTTTCGATTTCTTTTTTGTGTTTTTGTAGACCACAAAAAATGCCAAGTTAATGGACAATAGCTAAAACTGTAACTGATGAGATCAAAATATATTTTACAGGTAACTACTCCACGTAACTACAATTACATGTCTGTTTCTGAATAAAGAATAGACTAACAAAATAAAATAAAAAAACAATAAGTACTTGAATTTATTTTCCTTTTTTTTCTTTCGCACATGACTCTCTATGCGTGGGTCAAGCTCAAATTGGTGTGCATGACACCTTAAGGATTATGGGAGTTAGGCTTATTGTGCTTAACGCCACTTTCTACAATATTTCAGTTATATCGTGGTGGTCAGTTTTATTGGTGGAAGAAACCCGAGTATCCGGATAAAACCACCGACCTGCCGCTAGTCATTGACAAACTTTTTTCACATAATGTTGCATCGAGTACACTCCGCCATGAACGGGATTCGAACTCGCAAAGGTAGTGGTGATAGGCACTGGTTGTATAGGTAATTGTACATGCAACTACCATCTGATCACGACCACGACGGTCCCTAATTCGTAATAAGACCCGTGGTATATTAATCATGTATGATCATGTATAATACATGTCGTATTCTAAACTTTCTTTTAGATAGAATATTGTCATAATAATTCAATGTCGTGATTGAAATTACAAAATTGTCTCAAATATTAGTTTTTGATCAGACTTTCGATTGCCATATTTTTCAAATAAAATTCATTCCATTATACATATGGTACTAATTGATAAGATAATTTTAGATCAGACGACACGACCTTGCTAGCTATGAATAATTATTTAGTCATATAACTTGATAACCGCCTTATTTTTGATAAACAGCCGAGAATAATATTTGGGGCGACACATTTCGTCTTTCAGGTTTCAACACATATTCATATTATAGGTCAGAAAACATTTAAGCTTTTGTGTCACTGACCTTGGTAGATAAGAAACACGAACTATTAGATCTACACGACGAACCTCATAAATTTCATGAAGTTGCAAAAAGATTATTACCACTACCACACTGAAATTCAGTCGAATCTGGAATAAAGGAAATGTCCATAGCTAATGTAAATGCAAATTAGCACACCAGGTGGTGAAAAATACAAAACTACTTGTTTTTTATTTCTTTTTCTTGGGATTTTAAGCACATGCTACTTGAAACAAAGATAGAGCGTTTATGATGTAGTATGTTCTGATAAAACAAGGTTACTGTTGTAATACTCTGTGCTTGTGGAACGATAGAATCAAATTTTGCGGTCATTCGACGACATACACACGTATAATACATGTATAATAGTGCATCTTAGTTGCACTGTTTTCTTGCTCAAATACACTAGTAAAAGAAAATCTTATCAATTTTGAATATATTCATACATTTTTTTTTTGTATTTGTGAACCCGAGCTTTAATATGAACTGGTGACATATAACCAGGGCCTTACTAAACATGTCAGGATGTAGTGGAACATCTGAATTATAGAAACAGTTTAATATGATGTCAAATAGATACGATAACGTAACCCTCATTCCGCTTGTGCTCCATTTAGGGTTACGAATCGATCCCATTCAACGTATGGGAGCAGCGCCCGGAGTGATTCACACCGGGCGGTTTTTTGTCCTAATTCCGTTGTAAGTGGTTGGAAAAATTAACGGGGATGAAAGATAAATATATTTAGGTAAACCTTGAGGTGTTAAATAATCGCTGCAGCAATCCATGGTAGACTTATATCCATCTGAAAATTTTAATGCATGAAATCTTCTTTCTGTCCGACATTTTGTTTACAAGTTGCTAGTTCACGCGCACTTGCCTCGTTTTTGAGATATCCTTATTTGGATCAATTCTATAGTAAAACCGACTTTTTCGTAGTAACAGTTTCCATATTTGGCATATATGGATAGGCTCCGCCCATCGCGAGAGTCTACGTAAGGTGTTATGGCGGACAAGTAACAATTTTCAAATACGAAACCGGTCTTGAAGATAGAAACAGGGATTGTAACACTTATTTCGTATCACCATTACTTAAAAATTGTTGGGAATAATAAGATATGACCAGATATGCAAAAAGAAAGTTGAAATATTCACGGAACGAAAATTTTAATTTACTCCCATACGTTGAATGAGATCGATTCGTAACCCTAAATGGAGCACAAGCAGAATGAGGGTTACGTTATCGTATCTAGATGTCAAACACTACACATGAAGGGTTGCGAGATATATTACCTTTTATAAAGATGGTCACAAGTGATGAGTGAGTGATTGTTGTTTAACGTCAAATGAGCAATTATTCAGCTATATCATGGCGAGAACCAAATTACATTCAATGAGATGATAATGATGTCGGCTTTGTACTAGAGCAACGCGCATAGTTGGATTGTTATAGTGCTTAGCTCACTGCAACAACAGTCCATGGGTGGACATGTCGCTCCACTCGGACACATCTTGCTTCCGAACCAACCGGTCTTTGCTCTTTCTCCTTCTTTCTGTTTTCGTTGCTACAAATTTTACAGTCTTTTGGTTTGATCCGACCGGGGCACGAAGCCTCGAACCCACAAAGATGGGCATTTAATAGAAATGTTTTTAATAATACATTTTGTATTCTCAAGGTTAGAATAAATTCATACATAATGCTGCGTCGTGATGGTAAAGATTGTCAAAAACCCTGGGGATTGTGCGATTTTTAACAAGAGATATTATCGAATATCAGAAAGGTGTGTTTAACGCCTTAACAATGATGCTCCAATATTAAAAATTGGTAATCTATGATGACATATTGATTGTTATCTCATCAATCAATGGTTGACATGTACTTTTATTTATCAATATCTTTAAGGGGTACTGTAAACATCTTATTTTTATTTTTCAAATGTTCGATTCGTAAAAACAACCTTCACATGCCTTGGTTGGTCTAGAGTTAACATGTTTGTAAGAATACGACATTTAAACAAAACATCTTGTTTATGACAGGATATATTGAACTTTATATACACTTTGTTACCATAAATAAGATGAGATAGAAATATCCTCATTTTGTACTTAAGATGTCCAAGGAAACAATCCCCCTTAATAACTTTGAAAATGGGCAGAATAACTGCACTCTATCTCTAGATTTGAATTTTTGCTCACAAAAGTTACTCAAGCGAGTTCTTGACAAACTGGCATTGCGAGCGCTTTGCTACTTTCATATCTTTTTGGATTTTAATTAAATTCAAATTCACACGCGATACAAGATTTTGTTCAATAACATTTTCAAGCCAGTTCAAATATGAATAGTGTAAGACTGTTCTATTTAGTGTGATATACTAGTGGCAAGATTTGTCACAAATTGTGTGTGTGACGACGGTGGACATTGGAACGCTGTTCTTTATTTTATGTTGAATGTATCTAGCCTGCAATCGACCAAGTGCATAGATCTGTGCAATGGATGAAAATACAGCAAAAAAATTAGATGGGGAAAAAAAATACAGTCGTCTCCATAGTGACAAGAGACTTGTAGACAACAGTGAATAAGGGGTGTCCTCTGCCAAAATGTTCCTTTGCGATTTCGAGCTCGCTATATTTATCCCATTGCTAACTGTGTTCGAATATTCGCGAAATGTAATGTAATTTCAGGTGTCGCCAAAATACAATTGCAGAAGGCAATCTTGTTCATTTCAAAATGCTGCTACCACGTACATAAAGGGACATATAATGTTGAAATGATTCACAGCTTCCTGACATAAAAAAAACAATAAAATTATGTGAAACATGAAGTATGGTTTTCATTGTTACCTTAAATCAAATATTGAAATTAGATGAAACGGTAATATCAAGAGCCGATATGATCATTCTGATGACCATGAAAAATTCAAAAACATCCAGGTAAAACATGGCTCATAATGATGATTGCGAAGATGCCATCTAAAATCACACAAAGACTGGGCGAACATTCTGGGGGTGGGCAGTCACGATAATTACTGCATCTTCATAGCGAAAACTGGAAGAAATTTAAAACAAAATAAGCTGAAATTGACATACACCTATTAGTATAAGGTTTGGAATATAGTTTTAAAAATTAAGGCATAAATGCTATTTCCGGTCTTATATTCTGTCGACTACTGATACGATTTGTAACCTTCACGTTCTGTTAAGCAAACAATTCATGCCATTGTGGAACTGCCATTCGAGTGTATGTTTATGCAAGTGTACGCGATGCATCATGATATGAATGTCACCAGTAAACAATGCTTAACAACCAGAACATGGTTAGTTCGAAACAAAATTGTACAAGTGAAAAATGCCAGATGGCAGTTACATGGCGTCAAAATGTCATAGTTCAGATGCATGTCAAAACTGATAAGAAAATAGCTATAATGACATTATTAACTCATCAATAAACTTATAAAGGATCCTTTGTTTTAGTTTGATCTCTAAGCTAAAATGTCATTTTTCTCTCATGTTCAGTTAGCATATCCCTTATTTCAAATACCGGTAAAGTATTGGTTTTATGAAAAGAAAGTTTAAACAATGACGGACTTCAATTCCATCCATATCAACAAAACGAACAATCAACACTCATCTTAACTGAGCTAACTGAACACAGAAAAGACAACGACATATGACGTTAGAAATCTAGATCCTAGCTAATGACAGACACAAACATGTGGCAGAGTTAAACCGGTTAATGGGATCCAACCCTCCCTTCTTGATAACTGGATCTCCAACAGCAATACATAAATAAACAATCCATGAAAAACGTTTCGCTTCCACCCAAAGAGGCCACAAAGATGAATGACAACATAAGCATGAACAGTGCAATAACAGGGTCAACGAATGTTTGTAGTTAACTGACTACTAGCTACAAAGATAGAATCTGCTGGTTAAAAACAATTACTAGTACTTATTAGACAATAAAATCATAACTGATACTTCTAACAGATTTAATATCAATTTGTCACAAACATCCAAGGAAATTAATCGCCTTTGTGGGAGATAGGAATAAATACGTCACCAAATTGCTGATATCGACTATTGAACAAACATTCAGTATGAAATATAAATGAACTAACTTAATTGCTGGTTGAACCTACTAGTTGTACTAGAAGATTGTTTATTTTTCTAGCAAAGTAAACCTTCCTCAAAGAGTGAACTATAGTTACTAAGTCATAGATTTTACGAATACGATTTTTCAAGGATGTTGTTCGCAAACAAATAAAAATCCTTAGTATCCCATGTTTATCTCAGAATGGTAGAATAATATCACCAGTGTTTTTATTTACTTTTTCGTCATTTGTGATACAACAATAATATTTAAAATTCACATATTTTACATGTCTTATTTTGTTGTTGTTTAATTAAAATTTCAAACGAGTAAACAATTTGCTTTGACCTAGATCAAGCCTGGGTATAGCCTACATACATCATAATGTATATATTTACATGGATATTTTTATAACTTAATAAAACTGATATTTGTCAAACTTCTCAATCTAGTAGTCTAGATATCTGTGCATTCACAAGGTGAATGGCACAGAAATATTTTGTTCCCTTAAAACAATAATCTATTATAAATTATTGCTACTCTATTATCCTATAGCTATAGAAAAGCAGTGCCATGAGTGCGACAAGATGTTTTGCAACCATTGAACAAATTTGTTTTACACCCGCCCGGTCTCTCACAGCATCATTTTATGATAAAAGGTTCAGTTTGTGCACATTTCCGTTATACCTATAAAAATGAATTCACACGAAATGTTTAAGAACTGTACTTTCCATTCTTTTCTTCGCCAGTCAATGTTTACGATCCTTCTCATTCCCTTCAAAGAGAAGAAGAAGAGGCGCTATGGGTCGTAACCCTTTGGCTAGTTAAGATATGTTTCCACTCTCTAAATAGAAAAAAAATGTAATGCAGCAGGGTCACTGTCATATTGAAAATTGTTTACCTGTATGCAGATGTATTTGTTTGCATGATATGTTACGCATGTAATTAATAATTAACGACAATTATATACACATTCGTTTATTATTTGGCGGACACACAGAACAACTACAGTCAAGTTGATTTAATAATTTAATCTCTATAACATTAATGTATACCATTGTTTATGAAAATAAAAATATCATACAAGTTTCATATATATATTTGTAGTTATAGCCAGAGAGAGGCTATGTGGGATGTGGACATT
This sequence comes from Gigantidas platifrons, assembly GCA_002080005.1. NCBI lineage: Eukaryota > Metazoa > Mollusca > Bivalvia > Mytilida > Modiolidae > Gigantidas > Gigantidas platifrons. The sequence goes on along the minus strand of MJUT01002201.1, from coordinate 1,529,635 downwards.
TTCTTACTATTTCATTTTTTCAACTTGTTTCAGCGAGTGAGATTATGTTTGTTTACTCATTTTTATGCGAATTTTGATCCATATATACCATTAGGAGGTATAAGCAAGAGCATTATGACCACCGATCTGTGCTTATTATCTTAGGGTTAGGGGTTAGGGGTTAGGGGTTAGGATTATGTTGTTTAACGCCACTGTCAACAATATTCCAGTTTTATTGGTGAATGAAACCGGAGAAAGTCACCGATCTGTCAAAAGTCACTCACAAATTTCATCACATAATGTTGTGTCGAGTACATTTCGCCATGAACTTTAGTGGTGATAGGCACTGATTGCATAGGAAGTTGTAAATCCAACTACCATACGATCACGTCCACGACGGCCCACCAAATAATAAAAGACTATGTCTATATGATATACAAAAAATCAAAGAGGACAACAAAATAGTCTCGCATGCCAAACACTTTCGACATATGCATCACAAATTCTAATGTTATAATATTTAAAATATGTTCTCGGCTCATTGTTTGACATTTTTGCTGCTTTTTGTTATGAGTAAATAAGGACAACATTTTGAATTGCAATCAATCGATTGTGTGTACGCTAGTATATATACCACGTACCACGTTTAACTCGGAAAATAGTGTAACCATCGTCGGTAACCCACGGTTGATTCCGATACGTTCCTCTCTCTCTCCATCATGATGGAGAGAGAGGAACGTATCGGAATCAACCGTGGGTTACCGACGATGTAGTGTAACATGAATGCATTCTTTCCCTTCGATCTTTTATGGTTTATATACCAGAATGTAAGCAACAGCTACAAACTATGAAATAATACACGCAGATATCAACGACATAGATGTGATATTGCATGTGCTGCATATTACAAATCATTTATACCACGGATTTCCGAGTGAAGCGGTTAAACAATCTCACGTTTCGCGTTCAACCCTGAAAATATTACTTACATTCTGGTTTCTAAATCATAAAACGATCAAAGGAAAAGAATGCATTCATGTTACAAGCAGATTAATTACGCCATATTCAGCAAAGTATAGTAGGATAATTATAGCCTATTATACCAGGAGATAACTTTGTCTTGAGAAAGAAGGATATAATACATTAAGTAAGATAATTTACAGAGTTATAAAACAGTGCCCCCATGTACGCGTATATTTATAAAACGTAGTTCATGTCTGATCGAATTATTAGGATAAAATGTTGATGTTTATATTTGTTAGCAGTGGTATTCATAACATGACCCAATACACTCATCCAAACACAACAGAAACATGTAAATAGAATATTATTTTCTATTTTAACCATCGTGTTATTTATATTTCCATATCGGATCACATTTGGACTCATGTCTGTTCATTCGTGGAATTTATTTTCACAAGCAGACCATTGGATGTCAAAGTTATTCGAGATACTGAGTTAACACTAAATATATATATATATATATGAAAATAGCACCCAACATTTTTGAGCTGACAATTGTTTTGATTACACCCTCAATCTTTATTATTATTATTATTATTATTATTATTATTATTATTATTTATATTTTATTTTGTACATTATTATACAATTATTTATATTTTATTTTGTACATAATTTTTTCATGTAATATCTTATATTTTATGATTTTTGTAATAAAATTATTATAACTTTATAAAGATCAAAATATTTGTATCCCAGTACAAATAAATAATAAAAAAAAAAAAGAAGAAAAAAGATTATACTATACACATGACAACAAACTCGAAATGTGATTGTGTCGCGGCGTATGAAGATTCTTAGAATATCCGCTGTACCCAAACGGAAGAATTGTACTTTTGGGTGATCTTGATGAAAACTACTTTGACACAGAAATGTGACTCTTAATGTTTGGGAATGACAATGCTAATGACAAAAAAACCAACCTATAGATATGTAAACATTTTTATAGTTTCAGTCAGCAATTTTACACCCCTTTTCGCCCCCTCCCCCATATTTATTAATTTTCTACAAATATTAATCTGAATATTAATTGTGTTTTGCCTGATGTCATTATCATATGTGTATTATATGTAAGGGGAGATCTAACATTCGATACTATTGTTTATTTACAATAAAATATTATTAATCAAAACATCATCTCATTCCCGCGCCAGCTTTTACATACATTATTTATTGTTTATAAACGTATTCCCATTATGAATATATATGTATATAGCTAAAATATTGATCAGTAGTTTACATTCAACAGCAATAAATCAATTAATCAACACAGACAACAGCCCAGCAGTTGATTGAACCGTGACTGCTGTGACTGGCGTTGAATGTATATTTTGACAGATTGGAAATGTATAAAAACTAATGACAAATGGGTATATAGTAAACCCGACTCATTGAGAAATATGTCAAGATATTCTGATCAGAAACCACTGAAAACATGGCACCAAAACTCGTACGACACCCATATTGATGGGAAAAACGGACAGACATCGTGGGAAACATGAATCTATTCAAATAGTATAAAAAATATTTTCAAAAACACTTGATGCAATCATGGCTTTTTTTTTTATTGAACATGGAAATTTTTCTTTAAATGGGTAGTATATTTACAAATACAGTAGATAAATAATGGTTGGTATTCAGTCTGGATCGCAAGCAGTGTCGGGTTTATCATTGTGCTTAGGAGTGTTTAAGCACAGGACCCCGTTGGCCAGGGGGGGGGGCATCTTCCTAGCTCCAAGTTTGTTGCAGACGCAGTGTACATGTTTGACCTAATATAACGTAATATTTTAACTATTCCTAAATTTCCTGAGCATGTATGCCTGACTGTGGGTATACCTCCTTCAGGGCCCAAGTAAGGGGCCTCATAACTTAAGTAGTACATGGCCTCATTTGTCCTAAATCCGGCACTGATCGCAAGTACATTTTTCTGCTATCTATAAATTTGCATAATTTGATGAGTACAATTTTTAAGTTTTAATAAGATTTCTGAATTTTAATACATTCACATGACTGTTATAATACTTTGATAGTAATCATTTTCCACTAAGATTAAAATATTTATTTATTTGAAATGCACAATTTTACCCCAAGTGGTTGATGGCATACAATTATACAAAAACATATATACAAAGCAGACAAAGGACAATCATTAATTGACACTGTCAAATACAAACAGATGTAAAAATACAAACAAAGAATGAACATATGCCTGACTGTGCAGGGTATATCTCCTTCCTAAATTCGTCACGATAACATATGCCTGACTGTGCAGGGTATACCTCCTTCCTAAATTCGTCATGATAACATATGCCTGACTGTGCAGGGTATACCTCCTTCCTAAGTTCGTCATGATAACATATGCCTGACTGTGCAGGGTATACCTCCTTCCTAAGTTCGTCATGATAACATATGCCTGACTGTGCAGGGTATACCTCCTTCCTAAGTTCGTCATGATAACATATGCCTGACTGTGCATGGTATACCTCCTTCCTAAGTTCGTCATGATAACATATGCCTGACTGTGCAGGGTATACCTCCTTCCTAAGTTCGTCATGATAACATATGCCTGACTG